>JANHFT010004345.1:3118-13779 GCA_032467955.1 Pseudoxenodon macrops | reverse complement strand
CACTTGGCCAATAAAGAATTCTATTCTATTCTATTCTATTCTATTCTATTCTATTCTATTCTATTCTACAGGAGTTGTTAACAGTCTTTTGTCTTCTTGAGCTGCTGGGACTTTTGCCTTACTTAAAATGTTTTAGGGGGCTTTATTTGTTTTGTATACTACAGTGGTGCCATGTAGTTGTAATAGTCTGTTGTCCTAACACATTTTTTATGTGTGGTTGAGTGGTCAGGCACTTTTTAATAAAGTGGCATGAGCATTCATTTTGTTGGAAAATGTTGTCCTAGTGGGTCTGTTTCTTTTTTCTGGCATTCCGTTGCTGCAGTGTGTTTGTGCCTGTCTGAATAATGCACACCTTCTCTTGTGGACGATTAGGTTGTTACTTTAATACTGAAACACTTGGTTAATGTGAATTATTTCCTTAAACATTTGATGGGCCATTTGGGAGCAGAATATATTGAACTATGCACAACTTAGACTGAATCTCAGTATAACTATTCTAATGGTTTATCTTCCAAAGCAAAGCAATGGTGGTTTATTACAAGAAATATATCCAGAAAGTTTCCAAATTTCTGCAGAAAATCTAAATGCTGGACCATAATTAAATCATGGAAGAAATAAAATATAGCATTCTTCTGTCTGATTGAACGTTTTGATCTTATAATTTCAAGATCAATATACGACCAATAGTCTGAACCTTAAAAAAAAACCATGGTGCACCTCTAGGGGTTACGTTTGAACATTATCATTGAATATTCATATTATGCCTACAAATTCGTTTTGAATCTAGTATGTCCTTCTTCAACTTAATGATTTCCAGATAGGCTAGGATTACAATTCCCAGTATCTCTATGTTAAAACCCAGTCACATTTAGACAGCATGGAGTTGGCAAAAACAGCACAGTACATACCTTTTTCCATTCAATTCCAGGTACAACCATCTGTTGAAACTTGAAAGCTTTAACATAATTGCAACCTAGTATTATTTTAAATGAGGCATACACAGCCTTAATATATTGGCTTTGAAAATTTGCTAGTCTCTCACAAATACAGTGAAGAAAATGTTAGATTAGAAACCACAGCCTTGGTTCCAAGAGGCTAAAATAAGCCTGGTTGAAAAAGCTTTCCTTACACAAAACCACAACTTTCATTGTATTTTGAAGTCACAGAATAAATGCTCCAGTTGTCTTTCTTCTACCAAAGGTATTCATAAAAACTATGGCTATGACACTGAGACAAGGTGCAATCCTAAATTTGGATCATCAAAGAGTCAGTGATGGCACTAGGGCTTTAGTTAAATGTGCTCAGTAGCCTATCTTCCTGTTGAGTTTGTAAGTTACATGTAGCTCAAGGCACTTTTTGCAGGCTTGCCACCCAGGTGAAAAGGAAATAACCTCACCTAGTTTTTCAGAAGCAAAGAACACTTCAAAAGTGCACCTTTGAAACCCCACCTTAGGCTGCTGAGTCAATCACCAAAGGAAAAAAAAAACAATGGTACAAAAGATTCAGGGGCTAAACTGCAATTAAAGTTTAACTTTTCTCCTCCTGAAATCCTAGTGAACCACTTCCCCAAATATTTCTTAAATATTGATTTGCACCGTGCTAAATTGCAAACTAAGTTTGTTGAGCATGTTATGTGAATGCTGAGCCTACAGCTCGGTATTGGATAAGCACATAGTTGCGTTAATTCGTTAAACCATAGTTAAATTAATCTTGGCTATAAAGGTATCGCATGGGAGCAACCCAATTAATTGTGAGACGAGAGACCTCTTCTTTCGGCAAGCTTGGTGTGTTGGGGCAGGTTTACGTTCTCATGACATACCAAGAAACAAAGTAGGCAAACCCTATTTTAACTTAGCTTGTTGTAAAATGCTCGGACTATATACAGTTATTTACGGTGCAGGATGTTGTGCAAATCCAGAAACCGAAACAGGGTTAAGTAGCTAAATAGCGCTTGGTTGCTAAATGCCTCGATAAAATTGAGAAACATTTGAATGACAGGTCAGACTGTGACTGGCACTACCGAAGAAAGGGCCACCGCGGACTTTGCCCAGGTCCGGTGGTGCCTTTCCCTTCCGCCATTGAATTCTCAAGAACCGCCGCCTGGCCGGCCGTGAAGAGCGGCCGGGCGGCATTTGTGGCCGCTCTGATCCCTCCGCGCCGCAGAGGGAAGCAGTGAGTTCGCGTTCCGACGAGGGCTCGAGCTTCCTTGCCCTTCCCGCCACTGCTCGTCTGTCGTTAGTATCCGCCGCCGGGCTGGGAAGGGAAGAGAAGGCGAAAAGAAGAGCAGAGAGAGAGTGAGAGAGAGAGAGAGAGAGAGAGAGGAGGAGAGAGAGAGAGAAGGGGGTCGGGTCGCTGCACAGCCCGGCCCGCGGGGCGAGGGAGGGGCCAGCGAGGCCGACGACTAGTCGGCTGAGGCCTGGTCTGAAAGCGAGCCGACCTTCCAGCGACAGCAGGCCGAGGCCGCCCGTCGCCTCTTCGCCGCAGGAAGAAAAGTAGGTAAGCGCCGGGTCTGCTCAGGCCTTGCGGGCCGCAGCTGACCAAGCCCTGCTCGGAAAGGAGCGGAGCCTGGGGAGGAGGAGGAGGAGGAGGCCCGTCTTAAGAGAGCAGCATCCTTCGCTCCTCTTTGCTTTTCCGAGGCCTAGGCCTGGCCGGGCGGGGCAAGGCAAGGGCTCTGCCTTCCCAGCCGCCTGGTCGTGAAGTGGGCGAGGGAAGTGCGTCTTGGGCGGCGGGGTGTGCTCTGCGGATGGCCTCTTAACCCCGTTGGGTGGAGGGAAGAGAAGCAGGTTTCTCGTTCCTGTCGTTTCCCACAGCCGGGGCCTTCTAAGACGCCTTCGTGATCGGTCGCCGGGGAACTGCGAGGTGGGGATCGTTGCTTAATTAATTCACTGTGAATTGGGGTGCAAAAGAGAGAGAGAGGCGCTCCTGGGCGACCCCGGACCTCTCCTTGCCCTTTAGTGCTGGGAGAGCCGAGCGTTGTTAGCTATGTAAGCCGGACCCAGGAAAACTTTCTTTGCCCATCGGCCCCGTCTCTCCGTGTTTTGGGAAGGAGAGACCTTGTTCAATCCGGAAATGTTAGGTTTACAAAATATATACGCGGCCTTTAAAACCGAAAGGCCAAAGAGATTCTCGGTAGGTTTGTTCGTCCAGTTTAGTGGTGCTTTAGAAATGAAAAGTTATTTGCTTTTCTCTTGCAAAACCATTGCGCACAGAGAGGCCCAGTTTAGGTAAACATATCTACATGGATAAAAGTAGCACATCTTAATTGCTAGATTCGTTTGATAAATGTTCTAGGGTTATGTTTAAATATTTATGCGTAGTACTAGTTATGACTGATGTTACGAGTGATTTACTGTATAAGTTATTCTCGGTGGTATGCTCTCTTGAGTTAATTGGTTTGACCTACTGGTGTGTGGGGTATTCATCGCACTCTAAAGCTAGATAATTTTGGCTTCCTAATGTTTATAAAAATTCATGCTTCTGTATTGGTTTCATAGAGCTAAGATTTACTTTTTTCAGTTCCTGGTAAATGTATGAAGAGGGAATAAAAGGCAATGTAGATTTTTGTTTGGAAATTGTAGATCAAGGTCTTCACAAAATGCCTTGGTCAATGGAATTGCTTCTTTAAATAAAGTTTAATGAATATGTTTCAAATCATACAGAAGTTACAAACATGGACTATAGACAAGCTGATTCTAAAAGCTGCGAAATGAATCTCTTTCTCTCTCCCTGAGAGAGAGTGGGGTAAGATCTGAGTAAGTCTTGATCAAATGAGTTCCTCTTTTTCAGTGGAAAAGCTGATAATAAAACTTTCCATGGTGATTAGTAGACATAAAATAAAAGATTAAAAGTGTAAACTATTTCCTTTCTGTTTCTAAAAATAGAATAGTCATAAAGTATAAACAAAAGTATCTGGCCGTTTTGAATTACCTTTTCTGATAAAATGTCCTTGTAAACACATTCCAAGAAATGTTAAAAGAAAATTTGCTTTGATAAGATTTTATATGACATGTGCTGTAGATAAGGGTAATAAATTATTGGATATATATGAAACTAAATTCTAAATTTATTTGTAGGTACTAAGAAAATGATAGAAAATTGAATAGGAATGTTTTTTATACTTAGCATTCAGGTTGTCATTCGTTTATCTTATTTCTCCAATGCGATATTTTTAAGAACTTACAGTATACACACATATTGCTGCTTAAGTTTTATTCTTTATCCTCAAAAGATGTATCATTTAAAAAATATTAACTATTATAGCAAAGCTGTTGAAATATTATCTGATGTATGGTCATTGTTTATTATTTAAAACAAAGATAATATAACTTTCAAAATTGTTGATTGTCATTTAATAAAAGTGTCATTCTTTTCATAGAACAAAGAAATGTAAATAATAGTCCAACTATGTAAGAAATTAGTTGATGTAGTTTCTCTTCACTGAATCCTAATAATTTCCAAACAAGCACTATTGTTGCTTAATAACATAAATTAAATACTTTGATAACAGTTCTAAATATTTGATAAATTTAACAACCATAAAGTTTATTAAATTAAGCTTGCATTTATTTTCTCTCAGCATTAGTGTTCCTTCTGTCTCTCTTTCTTGATGCCTGTCTGGTGACATTTGGGCAGCTTTTCATGGGGCTTGAAAGATGCACTTAGAATGGAGTATTTGAGAAGCCCTCCCTGGTATGGCTTTTTAGATATTGGCCATTGTTTCCACTAGCCTTGTAAATATTCATTGCAATTACATGCATTTTGGAAATCACATAACAGCTGCCTACTGACTGCTTCAGTGTTAAAATACTCTTAAGAGATTATATCATGTATTACTGTTAGTTACAGGCCAATGACTGGTTCTGCAAAGTTATGTCAAGAATGCTCTACCTCCCTGAAATGTCTAGATTCCTAAGATAAAATGTTTGTTCAGGAGGGGAAGAATGCTTCTGATTCTGATATGATTGACACTTTTTAATATTCTTTTTCCCCAAAAATTGTATACTTACTATAGTTTTATTTTAATAAAGGTTACTTAGTATCTGTCTAGTTCTATAGTTCTTTATAAATACTGGCATTTAAAATGCCAGTATTTATAAAGTATGAATTCATGAGGATCAGTCTAATATCTGCAAAATTAAAGTCTAGTGAAAATAACATCACTAACTGTAATTAAAATATATAGCTTCATTATAGCTTGTTCCTTTGAGAACAATTTCAAGGTAGTTCTTTACATTGGAAGTCATCTTACTAATCACACATGTATTTAAATCATATTTGAACTAGATTTTTAAAATATTTAATCAGCCATAGTGTGTACATTACCTTAATACGGTAATTATTTGCAGTATATTTGAAGACAAATTAGATTTTCCACAATTGAAATCTAACTGAATTTTCAGTATTTTATATAATTTGATTTTAAAAGCCCATGATTGCTTCCTTAATAGAAAAAATTTAGGTGCTCATGATTTTATGAATGCTGTTTACCTGCAAATCAAAACTCTTAAATCATGTGGCAAGTAGCAAAATTTTGTTTGGCATTTTGCCAGAAATGTAGGAAGTTTAAGAAAGTAAAGAGTACTGTTTTCCCTTTTCATTATTGCAATTTACATTGATTTATGTAGTCTTATGTAGCCTGTATATCTCTGATTAAAAGAATATATGAAATGGTGTAATGCTTCTTTGCTATTTGTTTGAAATGATAGTAATTTTAGCTGGTTGGTTTAGAAACTACAACAGTGCTGTATATATATATATTCCAGGATCAATTTCTAAGTCATATTTCATGAAAAAAAATGTTCTGAAGTGTTAATAGTATGTGTGCTGGTCTTTTCATTGAATGGACACCCATTTTTTAGATTAATAATTGAAGACCAGCCAGAAATAATCTATTTTTAAAATTTCTATTCTAAGGGGGAAATCCAGCAGTTAAAAGCAGATCAAGATAGTATAGTAATACTTGCAACTTGCTTTCAAAATAAAGCATCTTTATTTTAGGAAATATTTACAGAATAAATATTAGATCCATGACACTGTGATGAATTCAGTCATAGTTATTTTTCTTAGCAATTTAGGTAGTGTAAAATCAGGCAATATTGTGACTTAAATACAGTATATCACAGTTGAATCAGTATAAATTTATAGGATCAAGTTCACAATTTTGTAATCAAATGTAATTATTTGTCAGAGAAGAGTTACAATTACAGGTGGGGTATCTACAGGCCCTTTCACTCCCTTGTGCAAATAAATACTCTCTTGTTGAGCATTTAAACAACACCTAGTAATTACTGAATTCTGGCACCTCTTTCCTGGTT
This sequence comes from Pseudoxenodon macrops, assembly GCA_032467955.1. Lineage (NCBI taxonomy): Eukaryota > Metazoa > Chordata > Lepidosauria > Squamata > Pseudoxenodontidae > Pseudoxenodon > Pseudoxenodon macrops. The sequence goes on along the minus strand of JANHFT010004345.1, from coordinate 7,465 downwards.
TTGCTTGTAAGAAACAAAATTCCTGTCATATTAGGGCTGCTTCATGGCGCTGGACTGAAACACAATAGTGTAAATTTGTGACTTTATCTTCTATACAACATTTTTCTAATATTATGAGAGGATGGAACTTATGCTGCTACGTTTTGTTTGTTGACACAACTTAATTCGTAACAGCTTAGTGCTGATATGACCTTTCAAAATGTAGTAGTTTTATATTACATTATGTGTATATTAGTTAGTTATCCTTGCAAACAATCCCAATCTGATTTACAGATTCTTAAATCTTTCCAAACTAAAGTAAATTGTTACGGTTAGGGTTATTCTTATGATAGGTAGTACTTTAGATGGGGAAAGGGTGTAGGCATGGGCATACATGTAATACCTGACACCTTAAACCAAATGGTTTTTTATAAGATCATATTGAAGTTCTAGACAGATATCTAATCCCAAGAAAAGTAATAGTAGCTTTTTTTGAGAGGAGCTAGGTAAACACATTTCTAATGCATGCTTACATTATATTATGTATAAAAAAAGACCAAAAAAAACCTTTACGGATAGTCCTCGCTTAATAACCCTAATTGGGACCAGAATTTTGGTGGCTATGTGATGTTATTAGGTAAACATAACGTGACTGCACTGCTTAGCAGTACCAGTTTCAGTAGTCCTGGTTGTTATTAGGCCAGGACCTCACACTTCTCCTGCCCTGCCTCTCTAGTCTCCACTTGAATTTTCTATATCTTACTATCTCCCTCATCACTGCCCCACCACCCTGCACTCTATCCTGCACGTTGGCAGTCTAGAGATCAAAAAGATCAGAATAGTACAAGCAGTGCAAACAGTGGTATTCCCTATGACACTCGAGGGAAGCAAAAATTGGAATTTGAAGTAGGATAGAAAGAATATTGATTCTTCTGAATTTTTAGTGTTGTGAAATCTTCTGAAACTGTCATAGACAGCCAAGGAAACAAATCAATGGATGGTCAAGCAGAGCAATCACAGCGGTCAAAGCACAAATTATTATCTTACTTTGACTGATTATGGAAGACGTAGCTCTCTGCAGGAGGGAATACTGAAAAAGATATAAGGAAAAAGAAGAGGATGACAAATGGCAAGGAGGATATACTGAGTTATAATGATAGGTTCACCATTGGAAGACCTGAAGGACCAGGTTAGGGACATACCCTAATGAAGATTATGTCATTCCTAAGAGTTGACACTGAGTTGATGGCATATAACCAGTGAGTTAAAGATTGGTTTTAGGGTCATGACTATTCTCACAGGTGCTTTATGCAGTAAATTTTCAAATCTTTGAATAGAAATAACTCCTGCACCTGAGTTATAATACTGGTGATCTTGTAATCTAAATAGCAATTATGACACTGATAATTTTTTTCCCAATTTTGTCTACACTGCATGTAGGCCTTTGTGTTTTTCTCTAAATGTCTTAAACCTGTACACTTATGGCTCTTTAGATTGGCCATCAATAGTTAAGCATTTGAACGTAGCTTATATAGTATTATTATAAAGTATTAGACATCAGTTGTAGATAATTTATTGATTAGAAAAATTCCTCAGGTAGAGAAAATGAGGATAACATGCTTATAAAATTGCTTCAGAATTGCTAAAGGATCTAATTATCCCTACATTGCATTAATTATAATGGCTATTATACTGCAATGAATTTCAAAAACTGCATTATTGTTCGACATGCATTGGGAATACAAAGCTATTTCAATAACAATGAATTATTTTAATATTTATTAGAAAGTGAACATTTGCAAAGATGTACTTACATAGACCAGAAATTGGTAGAAGGCTCGGTTGTCCAGATTTTCTGCTCTACTTTCCCCCAAACATTATCCCCAAACATCCTATGAGACTGTTACCCAGTTTGGTTTGTTATTACAGTAAGGTTATCCAGATGCAGATTTGTCAATGTAGAATGGTGGCACTTTTGTACTTTGCACAGCACCAGTTCTATTTATGGTGCCAATAGTTGTGATATTGTATTAGTAGGATGCAGTTATTAGCTAGGGGCAATTGTTTGCCATAGGCAACCAAAATATTTTGTATTGTTAGATTTCATGATTGGAAATGAAGTTTTCTCATGCATAATTTTCCTTTGAAACTAGTGCTTTTTGCAACTTATATGTCTGGCTCCATGGTGTCTAAGGAAGCTAAACTGATGTGCTTTGTAAATCAGTTACAAAGGGTGTTTTTGAAGCAATCTATCTAATTTGGGCACATACACTTTAAAATAACAAAATATTGGAACAGTGTGGAATTTATGGCATCTTCTCTGTCATGGAAGACTCAAGTAGCCCTTTTGTGTGCTAAAATAGTATATAAATTCCATCTGCATTTAGTACAGAGCTGTTGCCTTATATTCTCCTTCAGCTCCTCCACACTAAATATGAATTAAATAATTGTATAATGTCCACGATTTATAGAATGGTCTTTTCGTATTGCACTGTAAGCATTGGAATAATGTGCAGTTATAGAGACTTTACATCTTGTATTTCCCCCCACAGTCTCTCTGATAGTAAACATGCAAATAAGAAACATTCCTTTTCTTTATCATTTTCAGGATTGAAATATGCAGATAATATTTTATATTGCTAGTGGAAATTAAATTTTCCCAGCTGTGAAGCAGTACAATTTATACATACAGGTCCTTGACTTATGACCCCAATTGGGTCCGGAATTTCCATTGCTAAACAAGGCAGTTGTTAAATGAGTCATGCATGTTTTTTTTTGCCATGGTTCTTAAGTGAATTACTGCAACTTTTAACATGAATTGCATGTTCTTTAAGCAAAACTGTTTTCCCCCACTGACTGTGCTTATGGGAAGCCAGCTGAAAAGGTTGCAAATGTTGATCACATTAGGCCAGGATGCTGTAACCACATGATTGTAGTGAGGCTGCAATAGTCATATGTGCAAGGACCACTTGTAAGTCATTTCTTCCAGTGCTGTTGTAACTTTGCTAACGAATTGCTTGTAAGCCGAGGACTACTGTATTTGTAGTTTTGCTTCATGTTTTGAAAAGGGTTTTCAGATACCGTGGAATTCTATTACGTACAAATATGTCATTAAATTGTTAGGTTATAAAAAAGTTAACTAAAGGTCACTTTGTATTTTAAAGAACCTCTTCAATCAGCTTGCAATATGTGCATAAAGTTGTCATTAGCAAAAGTATTTACTTATATTACCAATGAGATTTCATTCAATTATGTGAAGTGAATAAATCATTTAAAGTTAACTCAGGCACTATAAAAATAATATCTTTTCTTTTAATATCACTTAGACCTGTATTATAAAAATCCTACAGCTCTTTTATTTTTAAAATGAGTTAAAAATGAGGCTGGGAAGTATAACATAATAAAGTTGTGCTCATATTATGGTAGGTAATTGGCTAGGTTTTTCCATGACACTCAAGATTTGAATGAAATTGTGAAAGAGACTTGACAAGCACATTGATTAAGCAGAAAATTATTTTACTTTGCTGAATTGTTGAAATGATTTGAAAGCACATGATACAATATCATATATTTAATTACCTTGTTGATTCAAGTTGAAGGAATAATTCAATCAAATTGTCATTGAATTAAAACTTTCCAGAGTCATATTAACCACTCTTGGGTTCTCTACTCTTCAAAGCAGAGTAACATGACAATTAAAATTGTTACTGTTTGATTAATGAATATAATGAAAAAATGTGGAAATATTTAATAGAAATACTTTAACGGTTGGCATTGACATAGCTGGTGCAAAGGATGACAAATACAAAATGGACATTGAGTGCATTGCCATTAATCTATGTAACAATAGTGTATTAATTATAATTTTAATCCATGTATAAGTCCTTATTTGGTGTAAGCACCAGGCTAGAAACTGGGAGATTGTGAATTTTAGTCCTGCCTTAGGCACAAAGCCAGCTGGATGACCTTGATCCAGACACATTTTCTCAGACCTGGAAAGGAGGCAGTGACAAACCCACTTCCAAAACCTTGCCAAGAAAATTGCAAGGATTTGTGCAGGTAGTCTCCAGGAGTCAGGTCTGATTTGAAGGTATAAAAAAGAAGACCCCCCCCCGCAGTTCTTATTAATTCTAGTAGTGTATTGCCCAAGGAGTACAATAATAATAGCCAACATGATCAAGGATACACGAAAACCAATTTATGCAAGGATTCATGAACAGATCGATTGGGTAATCTGGGAACAGATTGTTGTGTCCAGTTAGTTGAATTTTATGATTTAAATGGACCCATATACCGTATTTTTTGGAGTATAAGACGCACCGGAGTATAAGACGCACCTTAATTTTGAGGGAGGAAAACAAGGAAAAA
>JANHFT010004342.1:8627-22741 GCA_032467955.1 Pseudoxenodon macrops | reverse complement strand
TTTTTATTACTGGCTGTACACCGCCCTGAGTCTTTCGAGAGAAGGGCGGTATATAAATTTAATAAATAAATAAATTAATTAATAAATAAATAAATAAGGGAAAGAAGTTCCCAGCTAGAAGAGGATCTTCCCATAGGATCTAATGGAAATGGAAAACCCAACGAGGCTACAGAGGGGGGTTGGAAAGCCCCTCCTCATTAACCTGACATTTAAAAAAAAACACAGATCTACCAGGTACTTCATAAGAGGTGTGCAAATGTGCTTTTTCCAGAGAACTGCAAGTTGTTCCCATTTCTCCCCTAGAATGGCCAGGTCACTGTGGCCCACAGGAGAAAGAGAATGTTGCAGAGTGTTCTGGAATGTTCTGTTCATGGAAAAGTAGCTTCTACACATCATGGCTGCTTCCATTCTTCCAGAGGGTGCAAGTGGACTCCCTCTGGGAAGCCTGAAAATTGGAGGTAGAGCCACACAACTGGGGCCCATCTTCTGTTCCACCCAAGTATTTTGCATTGGTGGACTGAGCCATTGTGGTTAATTCGTTTTCCTTTTTTTAAAGTTTCTTAAAATAAGTACAAGTTTGTTCTTTTAAAAAAACTTTTAAAATCAAGCAGCAAATTCCCACGTGGCCCATTTACTGCAATAAGCCACAGGAAAAAAAATTGTATAAAAAGATTTATTGAAATTCATAATTAACAAAGACATAAAACTCAAAAAATTTGGCTCTTTGGGGAGCAAGAGGGAAGGTTGCAATGGTTGTGCTTGTTTATATACAGATGAGAAACTGACTAGGAAACACAAGCCCACTTCTAATGCTCTAATTGAAGGAGGACATGAAATTAAATCTGTACATTCAACTAGGTACTTTGCAGTCAATTTACTGACTTCTTTAAGAAAATACAACTTTTCTATCCGCAATCCATGCTCGTGTATGAAAAGAGACCCGACTGGCCTGGGCATCCAGTACTGTCTCCTCTGGTAATTAAAAGCTTTGCAAAAATCTTCAGAGTACTGTAGACCACACGTGGAAACAGATTCTCATCACCTAATATCAAGGAGTTGTTAATATACTTTTATATATAAGTATTTTACAGACCAAAATAGTACACACTTTAGTTAAAAGGGTTCAAACATTTTCTTTTTTTATTACAACTGTCAAATGCAATTCACCAGTTAACTCAGGAAATTAGGAACACTTTTTATATATATTTATAGATATTTCCATGACTGCCGTTTACAGAGAACTGCTCTAGACCGACACCCCCACCCCACCCTCAATGGTCAGAATACGAACCAAACGGGAATGGGAGCTGAACAAGGATCCTGCCGTATTCCTGAGCAGTCCCCATCCCGAGAGCCTGCCCAGCCATGCTCTACAAGATTTTTTTAAAATAAAAATTTGCAAAGTCACCCCCCACAAACCAAATAAAAAGGAGAGAGAAATTACATAGTTGGTCACTATTTACAAACAGCCAAGTAAATGTTACCGATAGGAAGTGGAAGAAAAGGGCTTTCTGGGAAGAGCAGCCATTCACAAAACAGGTAACAAGAAAACACTTGGTTATCAAGATGCTGCAGCTCCCCTGCGGTGGCGGCGGCTGGAATGCTCCCACGGCCAATTTTGCTGCATCCAGAAGAGAAGAAAGAAATACTTACAATATCCTCATAAACTGGCAAAAAGGGAAAAGAAGACAAAAGAAGCCATTGAGTCTTCAGGCCCAAATTATCCCTCTGCCCTCCCTGGTCCAGCCATCAATTTGAATCATTGTGGAAATCGTCTGGCTCATATTTATTTCTAAAAAGGGGTGTTTGTTTTAAAAATAAAAATTAAAAAAATCCAGAGTCCAGGATGAGCCACTGCAAGAAAAACAAACTTATATTTTGCGTTGTTTGCTACTGCATAAACAGCAATAACATAATCTTTTTTTTTCCAGAAACAAAATGTAGCAGTCTGAGTGGCAGTTTTTTTTTTTTTAATAATGTTATTTTAATTCCCTTGCCCATAAAATTAAGCATTTCCTTCTTGATCTCACAGCAACATTACATTCCAGGGAGGGGGTGAGAAGGGGCGAAAATACAGGGTATAAACAGTCAAATCACAATAGGAAACTTATTTTCCCCCAGAACAGATTACGTTGCATTTAATCTTCCTCCTCTCCTTCATCATCGGCTTCTCGTTTTCTCTTCTCCCCCCGGGCTTCCTCTGTCAAAGCAAAGGGTTGCAGGTCAGAGCGAGGGGCCTCCGTCTGCCCCACAAACTACCTCCCCCCATGCAGCCCCAAAGAGACGGAGGGCTTCTGGAAGGCAGAGAATTGGTGCACAAAGCAGCCCACTTAGGTTTCAGCCCAATTTCCAGCTGAGCAAAGGCTGGGCAGCTATGGGGGAAAAGCAGCTTCCCCGGCCAGCCAAATTCAGCCCCACTTCCCCAGGGAGCAAAGTTCCACTCTGCACCTTTACGGTACAGGCTGCACCCAGCTACCTCGTTTTCCCATATAAAATGTGTGCAAAGAAGAGGAATAAAATAAACCTATTAACCCAGAACTCTTTAATGCGCTTAGGAGCTATTTTTTCATGCTTTTAATTTTAAATTAGCTGGTTAGTATCTGTTTAATTCCAACTACATAACTGAAGAGTTGCAGGCCACTCTATAAGCTAGTCAATAAACAAGCTAACTTTGCCCCGAAGAAATTCCCAATCGCACCAAAAAGAAGCTACAGGCCTCGTGTCCCTCCTTCACACCTCACGTTTCCTCTGAAGGGCTCAAGGGAGGCTCACTGGAAGCGTCTCCTAATTCCCCCCCACCCCCCAAGAGCTTCCTTCTGAGGGAGTGGTTGGCTGAGGGGGAGAGGCAAGCTCAGGGTCGCCCAGGATGGCTTGAGCCTGGCTTCCAGGCCACCCCAGCCTCTCAATCCATCTCTCAGATCTGGGCTGCTATCCCAATTTTTTAGCCTTTAAAAGAGGGCAGAGGTTTTCTCAAGGTTTGTTTTGCACATACCAGCTGCTGCTTCTTCTTCCTCCTCTTCTTCATCGTCTACTTCACCATCATTATAACCCTCTTCATCCTCCTGCCAGAGAGAAAAGGCAAAAGTGTTTTATTGCATCTAGAACTTGTCTACATTGGGGAAAAAATGTAGTTTGCTTTAGAAGAGGAATTGGCATAACCATATTCGGTATGAGGCCATTATCTGCCCTGAGTGATCAGAGATAGTACCACCCCTCATTCCAAAGCAAGATGCCTGCAGCTGGTCTGACTCTCCCCCCCAAGTACTACAGTCTTACCTCCTCTTCTCCACTCACATCTTCCTCTTCTCCACTCACATCCTCCTCTTCCTCTAATTCATACTCTCCTAGCTGAGCCTCTTCATCGTAGTCCTCTTCTATAAAAACAAAACAGAAAAATCAAGCCAGTTTATCGCCTTGTCCAATGAAAATTCCATTTTCTTCTGGTCCACCTCCTGAACCTTTTGCTTTGTCTGTCCCAGGGCATAAAGTGCAAATGCAACATTACAGTCAGGGTCGGACGGAGTCCTGAACCTTTGCAGGAGGAATGGGGCGGGTGTGTGTGTGTGTGTGCACCACTGAGCATGTACAGAAATATCAGATTCCCACTCACCCTCCTTCAGCTATTATTATTATTATTATTATTATTATTATTATTATTATTATTTATTAAATGTATATACCGCCCTTCTCTCGAAAGACTCAGGGCGGTGAACAGCCAGCTATCTGGGGCTATCAACTAAGTGTTTAAATTCTGCATCTCAGAGATTGTGATCACCTGGAATCCACACTAGGGACAGAAACGCTGTGCAAGCTATTTCAGGCTCAGAAAGGAAGGCAGAAGACCAGCATTTAACGAAACAAAAGAACAAAATAAAGAGCTTCCCTTCAGCAATGAGCAAAGTAGCTTCCAGGAAACCCAAAAGGAAGAGCAAGAACATTAAGCAACCTATCACATAGTTCTCCCACTTCTCTCACCTGGAAGGAGAAATGCTCCAAACCAGCTAAACCTATTTAAAACAGCAAAACCACCCGATGTTTTTTATGAAGTGGAACATAACAAGAGAAAAGAAGTGCAGGTCAGTTCCAAATATTACTGAAGTTTAGTTTAATCAATGCTTACGTACCTATCACCTGCATATGTTTCATTTGTCAACTTTTATTTCTAGTATCTAGTATTTCAGGCAATAGACGTGCAAGGAATCTGCCTCTCCAGGAACCTTAACTGCAGGACGAGGACAGGATTCCCCACCATCTTACTTGCATGTGGCACACTCTGCACGATGTGATAGGACATGCCGTGAAAGCCATGCGCTTAAGGGAACCATGATACTAAAAAGGGCACGGATATAAGAAGTCCCCTGTGGATTGGATCCAGAGGAGTTCATCTACTTGAGTGTCACTGATTTTCATGCCAGCAATCATGCCTAAAACTTGTTGGACATTCAGAATCAGGGCGAAGGTTGTAGGCAGTTGTTCCTTGGCCTCTGCCATCCCTTCTAAACAAAGGTGCCACTAAGCCACTGTAGGTTATCAGCCACTGAGTGTACGGTCTCTTCCTCCAATTTATTGTAATCCTCTTGAAAACAACCTGTAGGAGTGGCCGTTCTCATCATACCCAGAAGTTGTGTTTCTAGTAATTTCAAGAGGAGTCAAATCAACCTTTAGATGCTACCTCTGCTATTCAAGGGTCCTCTTATATATTTGCCCCCACCCTTCCAGTGCAAGATGCCAACGTTCATCAATATTTGGTGCCAAGGAGAAGCACAGGGCACTGGAATCTAGGGGTTTTTCAGGATTCATCCCGCCTCCTGCTGCCAGGGAAAACTGGAATGCTACAAACCGATACAGATAACTCTGTGGATGGTTTTTACTGCATCAAATAAGGCAAAGATGTGGAGTTTTGTTCTTGGGAGTCAACCTCAAGCTAGGGATGAAGCTCACACACCATCCTCCTCCTCCTCTTCATCATCCAGGCCTTCCACGTAGCCTTCTGCATCCGAATCAGGGGCCTCTTTATCATTCCGATCGTAGCCATCCAGATATGTGAGTTGAGGGAGAAGTTTGAAGACATTGTCTCTGTAGTCATTCAAGTTAGTGACCTCACAATTGAAAAGATCTAAGCTCTTCAGGTTTTCTAACTTCTCCTGAAAGAAAAAGGAAGGGGCTCATTGCCAACCATGCTCAAAATCTATAATCAAAAGGCTTGTTAAGTAGAAAACATTCTCGATCCTCTCAATCTGGCCAAGATCAAATTTGTCTTATAAGAGGTTTAGAAGTAGCCGCATTCAGGTGGGCTGGATTTAAGCTTCACCTGGAGCCACGGATCCCTGGGAGTCTGCAAGACACCTGTCCAAAGCCCCAACGGGAACAAACCCTGACTGCATATTCTCAAGGTGTGCCAGGAATTCTAAATCCCATGAAGGAAGACGCCTGCCGTTTTGTTTCCAGCCTACGGGCAACATCCTTTCAGGTAACCACCAGAGGGAGATGCAGAAGGCTACAAGCAATTCTGCAGAGGTTCCCTCACAAACGGAGCCTCTGTTTTTATGGAAGAGGAGAGTCAAGGCTCCCTTCAGCCACAGAAGCTCATGGGATGACTGGGCACGTTTCACTCTGTCACCCCAACCTACCCCCAACCGTGTGGAAGAAGAGGCTTCAGGTGTGTATTAAGTAAAAATATCAAATACCTAAGACTCTTCTTACCTGTTCGTGTCAGCACTGAAAAGGCTTCTATTAGATTTTGGTTTTTTTAAAGGAGGGTGTTTAGTCCCATTCAATGGGGGAGAGGCTTCCAAAGAGGCCATATCGCACTATACTTTTATTGTTTCATCCTTATAGACTCTTTATTTTCTTCTGTACCTCTGTACAGCCAAGCATGGACGAAGTGCGGCGGAAGCTGCAATCTGGAGGCCAGAAGCAGACCCAGAAACCTTGCCAGTCGCCATGTGACTCAGTCACGGTTCAGGGCGGCCATTCACAGGGATTGGAAACAGGCAAGAGAAGCAGAAATCACTGCAGCCCCGTTTGGGGGAGAGCTGCTCTACGTCTGCCTCTCCTGAGCTGCTACCCCACCTGGGGCACCTTCTATGCTCCTCCTCTATTTTCTGACTTATCCACAAATATCGTTTCTATGGATCTAAAGAGTCAAGGAAACTGAGCTTGTTTTAAGTTTAGAAAAAGGAAGGAAAGGGGGAAATTATTGCCGGGCAAACTGAAGGGAGTATGGAAAAGCATAAAAGTGTAAAAATGGAACCCTACCAGTACGACGTCTAGGCAGCCAAGGAGGACCAAAGGAAGCAGGGAAACATATCCTGAGTTAATTTGGAAATGTCTCCTACTCCACTGAAAGCTGCAGAAATCTGTCCTTTTCATCATCCGGCTTATAGGATTGTTGTTTTTACCGCTCAGGAATAAGCTCGACCCCAGAAGTCATAATGAAAGGCAGTTAGGAGTGGGTGCAGGTCGTGGGTAAGAGAGCCCAATTCCTTCTTCACTTGGGCCCTGTGACGGACCAGGTGGTGCTTAGGGAGAAGCAGAAAAGGAACCGGGAGGCCAGAGAGACTGCAGGGCGAATATGCAACTACAGCAGGGGTGTCAAATTCAATTTCATTGCGGGTTGCATCAGGGTTGTGTATGACCTTGGTGTGTGTGTGTGTGTGTGTGGCAAGGGTGGGCGTGGCCATCTCGACATCACTTATGTCAGGCAGGGGTGGGTCCTGCTTCTTTTTGCTGCCGGTTCGCTCAGGGTTGCGCTACGTGTGAAGCGCACGCATGCAGCAATATAAAAACCCAAGATGGCAGCGCCCACGGAGACACCGCGGAGTTACTACCGGTTCTATAGAACTGGATAGAACTGGTAGGAACCCAGCTCTGATGTCAGGGGCACCTGTGGTGGCCAGAGTGCTCTGCCAGCAAAAACAGAGCTTGGGAGGAGCCGTTCTCCGGAGCTCCGTTTTCGCTGGCAGAACAGGGCTGGAGGAGGCTGTCTCAGCCGAAAACGGAGCTTGGGCAGGCCACGCGCAGCCCTCCCAAGCTCCGTTTGTGCTGGCGGAGGCACTGAAGGCCACTCCTTTGCTGTTTCCAGGGTGGCGCCGTACATCCCATGGGCCGCATCCAGTCCGCGGGCCTTGAGTTTGAACTACAGGAACAACCCCAGGAGTATTGAGAACCGGTCAGCAAGGGTCGCCTAAGAGGTCTGTGTGGACTCACCAGAGGTTCTATTGTACTGAGATCCTTTATTTTGTTGCCACTTAGGTTTAGATGTGTGAGGTTCGGACATTTTTCTGCCAATACTTCCAGTCCCCCTGAGATTCTGTTGTCACTCAACTCGAGCTGAGGAGATTAATATTGAGACAATAAAATAAAAACCACCATTATGTTATTAATTTCTTAGGATGATCTAGCATTTGTTCTCCAGTATCTGTAGTAAAGTCTTATCTGTGCGCATATGTCACCTCACGGAGGACACATCCCTTTCCTGAGTCCCCAACAGTCTGAAATTCCACCCCGGTGCCCCCCAAAAGCCTGAGCAAAGGTATGTGGCATTGTTCCAGGCACAGAGGGTTTAGGAGGAAATGAAAGCAGCAGCATCACAAAGATGCTTGGGAGAAAGTGAGCAACTGGAGAAGTGAAAGGGAATGAAAGAGGAGAGGGGAGTTGATGAAAAGTTTTGGAGTGGAAGACGCAGAGCTTGTCTTGAATCCAAAATCAGATGGGGAGCCAACAGTAGCGCTGGAGGTGAATGGCACTGGCGGCCATCAAAACAGTTGTACAAAGGAAAACCAGGACACGGGGCAAATATAGCACACCTGGAAGTCAAGATAAAGCTAAGCAGGCAGCATCTGCAGAGGGAAGGTGGGCTGTGAGATGATCATTCATCCATCCATTCATAATAGGAGAACAAGGAAAGTCACAAACATAATAAGGGAGTGGAAAGAAGGCAGAGTGGGGAAAGCAGCTATGCAGGCAACTGGTTAGTATGTCCTAAAGAAGGATGGAGAGTCAAATGCAGAGCAGAGAGACGCCAACCAAGAGAACAGCTGAATTAACACCTCCAGGGAGACAAACAAAAGGCTGCTAGCTGAAGGGCAAGGAAGCCAAAATGCAAAGGCCAGCAGAGCCAATAGTCAAGACAATGAAGAGGAAACCAATTTTGGACAGAGAGTGACAAAAGAGAAGGTCTTAGCTGGGCATCAGCAGCAGCAAAGAGCCAGGATGATTCCAAAGGCAAAACAGTTTTGAACTGGCCAAGAAAATGGAGCTGCCAAGAGAGAAAAGATGGGGAGCTGATGGGGGGGCAGGGGCTGCCAGGGTTTCTGCCACTCTGTAAAAAGAGAAGCCTGCACGACCTGAGCCAACTATCCAATGAGACCAAGCTGGCAGTCAGGTGGGCAGATGGGCATGTATCAAATGAATGTCTCGGCTGCAGAGTTATAATGAACAAAAGCGAGAGATATTAGGAAATCTCTGCAGTTGACATTCTACAATTAGATGTACCATGTTTAGGAAAAAGATCCAAAGTTTTGCTTTACTGTGTAAGTCACCTAGAAACTACCATTCAACACTGAGCTTTTATATAAGTAATTATTGGGCCAGTCATGTTTTTCTTCATAAAATAGGACGACCACCTACCTTCTTAAGTTTGTTTAACTTTGGTAAGTTTACAACTGAGGTGAGGCCTACGTTGATTATACTTAATCGTTCCAGCTCTTCAAATTCATCTGTGAGGCCTTCAATTTTTCCTTCATTTGACCTGCAGTTGTCAAGAACAAGTTCTTTTACCTGAATACAAAAACATAAATAAAATAAGGCTTAGTTATATGTCATTTCCAGGTTCAGTCACCCTTAGTTACAACTACCAGATGAAGGAATCGCACCAGCCCAGAAAGAATTGGGCTTTTCAATAATTAGCATATAACATTATCATTAGCATAATAACATTCCGCCCCGCCCCCCCACAGGTGAGATGGGCCCCCAATCTCCTGGCCCCTCAAAAATATCCGTAGAGCTGGCCCTGCCGCCTGGCTTGGGGTTCAGAGCTCACGGCTGGCTACTATCCTCCCCCTGCCTTTTAATGTTGAATTGTAACAAATCTGGCTCTTTTTTACATTTTATATTCAGTTCTTATGTTTTAACATTTTATCTGCACGTCGCCTAGAGTTCCTCTGTGAGGGAGATGAGGGGCTTATAAATGGATAAATAAATATCCATTTAGAAACCAGTGATGGCAAAGCTTTTTTTTGCTTGGGGGCCAAAAGGGCATGCACATGCGTGCCCACACCCATAATGCAATGCCACCCCCCCACGCATGCGCGCACAACCACTGCCACCCCACGTTGCCCCCCTGCACATGCACACAGGCCTCACTGAAGCCTCCGGACTTCTGGTAGGCCCGTTGGGGCATTTTTTGACCTCCCCAGACTTCAGGAAAGCCTCCTGAAGTCTGGGGAGAGCAAAAAACAACCCAATGGGCATACTGGAAGTTTGTTTCTGAACTTCCGGTAGGCCCATTGGGCCTGTTTTGCACCATCCACAGGCTCCGAAGGCTTTCCTGAAGCTTGTGGAGGGCCCAAAATGGCCTCCCCACCCTCTGGAAAGATGAAAGTCATCTGGCGGAGCCAACATAGGGCAACGCCTTGCATGCCCTCAGATGTTGGCTCCGTGTGTCACCTGTGGCACATGTGCCATAGGTTTGCCATCACGGAAATAGGCATTTAACGTATCAAAGTAATTTATATAGCCTTCATAAGATTCTAGAGACTCTCTGATCTATTCCAGGCTTGCTACAAGCCTACAGTATTTCGGGATAAATCCCACTAAATTTAAGAGGACTAAATTTCAAAATGACCAAAGAATTGCATGAACGTTTCAGGCTAGAGCAGTCTCATTATGTGGAAGGTGGGAGCACTCAGTTATTTCACTTCAACACAATTCTGGCCATTGACCTATGACCAACGCTCCACTCTAGATAGGCATGAAAAAACCTGAAATACCAACGAGTGTAACTGGATGCAATACAAAGGATCCTTGACATACAACCATTCGTTTAGTGATTGTTCAAAGTTACAACAGCACTGAAAAAAGGGACTTATGATCAGTTTTGAGCCCTGGTGGCGCAGTGGTTAGAGTGCAGTACTGCAAGGGCTACTTCTGCTGAACTGCCGGCTGCCTGCAATTTGGCAGTTCAAATCCCACCAGGCTCCAGGTTGACTCAGCCTTCCATCCTTCCGAGGTGGGCAAAATGAGGACCCAGATTGTTGGGGGCAAGAGGATGACTTTGTAAACAGCTGAGAGAAGGCTGTAAAAGCACTATGAAGCGGTATACAAATGCTATTGCTAGTTTTCACTTATGTCCATTTGTAGCATCCCCGTGATCACGTGACCAAAATTTCCATGCTTGGCAACTGTCTTTCTGAGGGTTGCCACGTCCCAGGATCCTGTGACGACCAGTTGTAACAAGCAAAGTCAATGGGAGAAGCCAGTTTAATGACACCATAATTTACTTAACAGCTGCAATCATTTGCTTAACATCTGTGGCAAAAGAGGTCATAAATGGGGCAAAGCTCACTTAGAAACTGCCTTGCTTAGCAACAGAAATTTGGGGCTCAATTGTTGTCATAGGTAGAGGACTACCTGTACTGACCTGGACTACCTTTGCTGGATTAAAAAAAACAAAACGTGCTTTTAGGCAAGTGATTCTCCCTCGCCTGAATTGCTGATACTGGCACTGCTGTAACTCCAAACAAACACAGTCCGATTAATGGAAAGGAATTCCAGATGAGTTTGAAAGGGAGAGCTGTCCAATCGCTTGGAAAGAAAACTTTGCTGCAGTTTCAACTAATCCAGGTTCAAAGGGCAACTGAACAAAATCATTAGCTATAACTGGACTTATTTCACAGTCTCTGTGTTGGCTGACAGCTGCTCTTTTTTTGGTGGTTTTTTTTTTTCCTTCTCAAAATACAGACCTTCACAACTTGCTGTAATGCTAAATCCTGGAATTATGTTCCTTTGTTGAACTCAAAGCTAATTTCACAATTTGGATTCTCTGGAACTTCCGTTTTAACAGAATAACAGAGTTGGAAGGTACCTTGGAGGTCTTCTAGTCCAACCCTCAAAGCAGGAGACCCTATACCATTTAAGACAAGTAGTTTTCTTAAAAGCCTCCAGTGATGGTGCACCCACAATTTTTGAAGGCAAGTTGTTCTACTGCATAATTGTTCTATTAGAAAATGTCTCCTTATTTCCAGGTTGAATCTCTCCTTCATCAGTTTACATCCATTGTTCCTTGTCTGGCCTTCGGGTGCTTTGGAGAATAGCTTGGCCCCCTCCCCTCCTCTCTGGGGCAGCCCCTTGAATATTGGAAGGTGCTATCCTGTCTCCCCTGGTCCTTCTCTTCACTAGACTAGACTAACCAGGCCCAGTTCCTGCATCCGTTCTTCATATGTTTTAGCCTCCAGTCCCCTAATCCTCCTGGTTGCTCTTCTCTGCACTCTTTCCAGAGTCTCAACGTCTTTTTTCTATCGTGGTGAGCAAAACTGAACGCAGTATTTCAAGTGTGGTCTTACTAAGGCCTTATGAAGCAGTACAAACACTTCACATGATCTTGATACTATCCCTGTTAGTGGAACCTAGGATTGCATTGGC
Source organism: Pseudoxenodon macrops (assembly GCA_032467955.1). NCBI lineage: Eukaryota > Metazoa > Chordata > Lepidosauria > Squamata > Pseudoxenodontidae > Pseudoxenodon > Pseudoxenodon macrops. The sequence goes on along the minus strand of JANHFT010004342.1, from coordinate 11,098 downwards.
TTTTGGGCTGTTTTCTCAATGAGATTTGCCATTCCATATGTAAGGTCGCTCCACACTTTTCACCATCTACATTTTGGAGTTGTCAAGATACTAACAGACAAAATACTTGCACATTTTCAGGAATTTGGAATGCTTGGGGTTTTATTCCTCCTGCATGCATCTCCCTATGTAAAGTTCTAATTGAATTAGATAGTACATAAACAGTGATATTAAAAAGGGGGAAAAACAAATAACAGCAATTAATGCTATGTTTGCAGGACTGCGATTCTCCCTCCTTCTGTTCTCATGAAAATCAGATGGCTTAGCTGAGGGAAGGCCTGTATGCAGTCTCAGCGTAAGAAATTTAGATTAATAGTAATCATCATCATCATCTTCTTTTAATGACCCCATAACCCCTTGTGGGGTGGAGTTTGGGCAACTGAGCTCAGTGTTTACTGGCCGGCTGCCCTTCCTGTCGCCAGTGCAGATTTCCCCCTACCCCAGCAGGTATATTCTCACTGTGCCCAGAGAAATGTCTGCCTCTACCTAGGATGGAACTCACAGTCTCCTGATTGTGAGGCAAGAGCGCCACCTTCAGGCCATCAGCACCATTCACTTAAGATAATTAGTAATGGGAGTGGGGAACCAAACTCCCTTTTAGGCACCAAAGTGCACAGGAGGAGCGTAATCTTATGCGGAGAAGCTGCCCACCTCTATAAATTGTTAAGATGCTGGCAGTCCTCAAATTACAACTATGACGGAGTCTGCCTATTACGGTCATAAGTCGTAGCCGATGTAAAGTGGGTTGGTCATGTGAGTGACTCCATTTCGACACTTGGAAAGGTACGAAGTCACAATATGGGCCTTTTTTGATTTTGCCAATCCAGAGGCAAAACAGAGAACAGCTGGGAGGCCACCAACTCTTTGACTAGGTCTAGACCAGGAGTCAGCAACTCCGGGGCTCTGGAGCCGCCTGTGGCTCTTTCATCCTTCTGCTGTGGCTCCGTCGCCGGTCAGCTCCACAATTGATAGGGCTTTCGGTTAGGACAGGTAGAAGAAAAAGGACACCGAACTAGGAGGAGACTCTATGGTGGGGTAACCGGACTTCCGGTTGGCTCCAGAATTGAGTGGGGGTCTTCCAGTTAGGACCTTTGTGGCTCTTTGAATGCTTGAGGTTGCCGACCCCTGGCCTAGACTAAGATTGTCTTTATTCTACCTTTCCGTCTACAGTTGACTTGCTCATCTCCTTCAACTTAATGGTCCCTCCTTTCTATTAATTAAATCAAATTGTTTAATTGAACCAATTGAATTGAATTAAAAAAGAGGTTTGTATTCTTTGTTTCCAGAGCATGCAGTTTCCCCCTTGCTTTGAAAATTTGCTTTCTTGAATTGTTCCATTTTGTTACTAGATTTTAAACACCATGAAAACAATATGGTAATTTACTCAATGTTATTAGAGAAAGCCAGTTTGGTCTGACGACTAAGGCACCAGGCTAGGAAGCAGGAGACAGAGAGTTCTGGTCCTGCCTTAGCCATGACAGCCAGCTGGGTGACTTTGGCCCAGTCTCTCTCTCTCAGCCCAACCCACCTCACAGGATTGTTGTTGTGGGAAAAACAGGAGGAGGAAGGAGTATAAACAACCACCTTGAGTTGTTTGTAAAAAATAATCAAGGCAAGATATAAATACAATGAAATAAATAAACAAATGTCAATCCAGTTATAGAGTTGACAATTTGTTCAGGTTGCAATATTTACTTATTCATAAGGCAAAGATAAAATCCTTTCAAATTCTTACTGGTCCAGTTTTCCTGATTGATTTCAGTACTGATTTGTCATTGAGGAATTGCAAAAAGAAGGGGAGAAAGGAGATATTAGATTGAATTTGAAAATAACTCAGAGGAGCCTTGGTTTAAATTGCTGGTGAGGTAGGAGTCAGAAACCAAATGGGTCAAAAATTATATGATTAAATCGATGCAAAATTTGAATCAGTAATAGAAACACAAGAACAATTTCAATGGAAGAACATTAAATTTACTCCAAACGTTATACTCAAAGTAACTTCTTTACAATGTTTTATTGTTGGCATTTTAGTTTGGTTTAATTGCTAAAATGAACAATTCGTTTTTTAGAAATAGCTGAAAATACACATTGGACCTTTTCCCCCCCATATTCGGTGATTACATGAAGTCTTACTACTGCTTTGTACTGCACTGGTAACACCACACTTGGAATACTGCATCCAGGTTTGGTCATTCACGATACAAACAAAGATGTTAAGATCCTGGAAAAGTGCAGATAAGAGCAACAAAAATGGTAAGATGCCTGGAGGCTAAGCCATGACTGCAGGAACAACCGTATTTTTCAGAGTATAAGACGCACTTCCCCCCCCCCTAAAAGAGGGGGGATAATTTGGGTGAGTCTTATACTCAGAATGTAGCTTTTTTTCCAGACGTAACGAGGTGAGTGAAGCAATCTTTGCAGACTTTTTTTCA
>JANHFT010004340.1:61077-79447 GCA_032467955.1 Pseudoxenodon macrops | reverse complement strand
GGTTCTATCAGGTTCTATAGAGTAGGTAGTAACTCCGCGGTGATGTCATGGAGCCGGTTTTGTCGGTGGCTCTGTAGGCGCTGCCATCTTGGATTTTGCTTCTGCGAATGCCCAGCAGCTTATTTTTGCTTCTGCGCATGTGCTGAAGCTAGTTTTTGACTACCGCGCACGCGATCGCTCTCTCGCTTTGCAGTAAGAAGTAAAAACCGGCGGTAAGGAGATTCAGAACACCAGGCCCTCCTCCTCGCTTTCCTTTTGAAGATCTCCAGGGTTTGTGTTAGGGAAGCAGAAGGGATCATTTCGTTGTGCAGCTACATGGCTGTAATCCCCCAATCCGGATGCCATTTTTCCGAGTGGCTGCATTGAATGGAGATTGCTTGGGAAATGATCTACTTCTGGATTTGTGCCATGCAGCTGTGCAACGAAGCAATCTGTTCTGCTTCCCTAAAGCTCTCGGCATAATCATCTGAAAAGCTTTAGACAGACTAGAGATCATCAAAATATAGTGGACGACAGAGGATGGGGGTAGCGAGGAGGCCTAAGCCCTGGAGGAAGCTAGCAGAGGGAGAGGGGTGGAGGATGAGGAAGGCAGGTCCAAAGGCTATGGGGTCCCTGAGAGGCAGGAAGCAGAGTACAGGTGGTCCCTGACTTACAATGGTTCATTTAGTGACCGTTCCAAGTTACAACCTCCCTGAAAAAAGTGACTTATGACCGATTTTCATACTGTGTTAGTGTGTTAGTGACTGTTCACAGTTAGAAAGGCGCAGAAAAATGGGAGTTGTTTTTCACAGTTGCATCCCCGCGGTCACATGATCAAAATCCAACCACGTGGCAACTGACTCCTATTTATGACGGTTGCAGTGTCCCTGGGGTCACGTGCTCCCCTTTTGCAATCTTCTGACCAGCAAAATCAATAGGGAAGGAAGCCAGATTCACTTCACCGCTGTATGGCTACCTTAACAATTGCAGTGTTTTACTTAACAATGGTGGCGAGAAAAGTCGTAAAATGGAACAAAACTCAACTTAACAAATGTTTAACTTAACCACAGAAATCTGGGGCTCAATTGTGGTTGTAAGTTGAGGAGTACCTGTAACAACAAGGTGGTGTTGTTGAACAGAGACCCAGGGCAGGCAGGCCTAGGTCTGCTCTGGGCCTCCTCTGTCTGAAGCATCCCATGGTCCGCTTAACAAACCACATTCATTTAACGTCCACATCAGGTAAAGCAGGGGATGGGAGTCATTAAATAAGGCCATATCACTTAACAGCCATCACTTCTAGCAACCTTAATGGGCATAAGATGAGGACCACCTATAAATTTTTGACCAAATAAAATCCATCCTGTGTGGCAATCAATATAGATTCCATCAAATATAAAAGATATGGATAATGTCACTCTTTTCCCAGTGGAGTTTGTATCTTTCTTAATTACTGCAAGCGTACTCAAGACTTGCAGAATATATTCCCTATTACAGGTAGTCCTCGATTTACGACCACCATTGAGCTCCAGATTTTTGTTGTTCAGTGAGACATTCATGACGTGCATTTTGCCCCGTTTTGTGACACTTCTTGCCGCAGTTGTTATGTTAATAACCCGGTTAAGTGAATCTGGCTTCCCCATTGACTTTGCTTGTCGGAAGGTTGTAAAAGGGGATCACGCAACCTCAGGACACTGCAACGGTCATAAGTATGAACCAGTTGCCAAGTGTCCTAATTTTGATCATATGATCACAGGTTGCAACTGTGAAAAACATAACTCCCATTTTTCAGCGCCTTTCTAACTGTGAACAGTCACTAACTGGGGCAAGGGCTGTATTTAGTTTACTAACTGTATTTATAGTTTATTTAATTGACTACCTCTTCCTATTTTTTTAAAAAAACCTTTGTTTAAAAGGAAGAATTGGTTTGCCAATCTTCCAAAGGAGACATGGATGCCATGATAAAACGCTAGCGCCTTTATTAAAAGGAAAATAATGAAGCTAAAATTTAAAAAAGGAGGAGCCCAAAAAAAAACCCACGGCGCCTTTGGGTCCCTCAGAGAAATGACAGTTGAGCAACCGACGGTGAAGACGCAGCTGTAAAAATAACAGAAGGGGGGGAGGGTAAGGGAAATAAGAGACAAATCTCATTGGCCCAGAACAGAGCTTTGGCGTCACCGTCAGCCAATAAGCATCCCACTACTTTGAATAACAAAACAACCGAGACCAGGAATGTCTGGAAAAAGCAAGGGCGCTTTCTATCCAATCAGCGCTCACCCACCGCTGGCCAATCAGAGAACGTGCATTTGGGCGGACTTTTCAAACCGAAGTAGTTTGGGTTAATCTTGTCCCTTTAAAAGGAGTGATTCGACTCAAATTAACTGTGTTCTTCCGCTTCTCTTGCCTCAGGGGAAGCTACAAAAGGAACTAACCACCTGACCCTCCGGGGAAAGGGACATTCACGAAAAACGCTAGTAAACATTCCACCGCAGAAACTAAGCAAAAAAAGGAGACCCCCCCTTTCTTTCTTTCTTAAAAAAAACACCTTTTATTTCCCTCCCTTTTTTTGAAGGGGGGGGGGGAAGAGAGAGGAGAGTCCTATCACTGGGCTGTAGATCCCTCCGCCTTTTATTAAAAAAAAAAAGGGAGGAAAGGCGAGCAAAACAAAAGCGGCGGGTCACGTGACGGAAAGGGGCGTGGCCTCCGGACCTGGGAGGGAGGGCAGACTCCATTTTGAAGCTGCTCTGAGGCGCCTCTGACTGGTTCTCTCCCAGAACGGCGTCCGGGGCTGAAGGGAGAACCATGGTGCAGCTCCTACGCTGACTCCCGGCGGGGAAGACCTGGGACTGGAGGGCGAAGGGGCGTCGGGGGCTGAATGCGGGGCCGCTGGGTCGGTAGCGACGAGGCGCTGCTGCTGCGGCGGCGGCTCTGGTGCTCGTTGCTGCGGCAGCGGCGGGGTGGAGCGGTCGCTTCCCTTCGCTTCAGCCCCCGATCTGCCGCCTCCTCCACCTCCTCCTCCGGCCCTTCCGACCTCCAAGAAGGGAGACCCGCCGCCGCGGAGAGGTAAATCCGACGGACGCTGAGGAAAAAGCCATCGGAATGAGGGGGCGGGGAGATTAGTCTTTTGAGAGACAAAATTATTATTTTATTTGAAAGGACAGGTCGGGATTCTCCCCTCGCTCGCTCAACGTCGATTAAAAACACACAACACACCCCGTTAGAAATAAAACGGGGGAGGAGGGGAGCCTGTCAAACTGCGAACCGCTGTCAATTTGTGGGGGGAAAAGGAAAGGGGGTCTCTCTGCGCATGCGCGCAATCCCCTTTGTCGGGGGAGGCGGGGCTCCTCGGAGGGAGCCCCCTTTTTTTAGGTGTGTGGGTGTCTCCCTGTGGAAATTAGAAAAGCTTTGTTTAATGGCGATGGTGGCATCCGTGGATCTCTTCCACCCCCTCTTCTTTTGACCAGGGATCCTTTGAAAATGATGGGGGGGATTTCCCCCCACGCCCCTTGTAAGGCAGGGAGTGTATGGAAGCTGGGGAGGATCTGGATGTAGAATAAACAAAACCACACACACACACACACACACACACACTGGTGGAGGGAAGGGAAGAGGAAACATCCTGGCCATTGCAGGTAGTCCTCGACTTACAATAGTTCATTTAGTGACCGTTCAAAGTTACAGCGGCCTGGAAAAAAGTGACCAGCGGCCATTTTTCACACTTACAACCAGTGTAGCAACCCCCATGGTCACGCGATCAAAATTCAGGACACTTGGCAACTGACGCATGTTTATGATGGCTGCAGTGTCGTGGGGTCATATGAGCAACTTTTGAGACCTTCTGAGACAAGTGGAGTCAATGGGGAAGCCCGGATTCACTTAACAGCCTTGTTACTAAACAGCTGCAGTGATTCGCTTAACAACTGTGGCAAGGTAGGTCGTAAAATGGGAAATCCAACAAATGTCTCACTTAACAGAAAATGTTGGAATCCATTGTGGTCATAAGTCGAGGACTACCTGTATATGGAAGCTGGGGGCGACCTGGGGATGTAAATAAACCAAATCTCCCACCCACCCCCAAAAAAGGAAGAGGAAATATCCTGGGTAGTTTACATTGCATCGACTTACAAGAGTTCATTAAGTGACCGTGGCACTGAAAAAAAGGAACTTATGACCGTTTTTCACACTTACAACTGTTGCAGCAACCCCTCGATCACATGAACAAAATTCAGACACTTGGCAACCGACTCATATTTACGACGGCCGCAGGGTCCTGAGATCATGTGATCACCTTTTGTGGCCTTCTGACAAGCAAAGTCATCGGGAAGCCAGATTTGCTTAACCACTGTGTGACTAACTTAACTTCAGTTAACTTCACTTAGCAGCTTTGCCAAGAAAGGTCGTAAAATGAGGCAAGCTCATTTAACAAATGTTTCCACTTAGCAACAGAAATTTGGGCTCAGTTGTGGTCTTAAGGATACTAACTGTGCCTCCCCCCTCCCCCCATGGCTCTTAAAATTTAAAACTTTTACATTTGTTTTTGAGGGCCTGTTACTGCCCACCATTACCATGTGAAAGAATAAGCTGCTTTTCCCAACCTGGTGTTCTTTGGGATGTGAATTGACCATCTTTGTCCAGCCTGGTGATTGGTTGTGCTGGTTAGATAAGGTGGGGGCATTGTCTGATGGGTGTGAGATTGGGGAAGTGTGATCTAGGAAGCCAGACTGCCAGATGGCTTTTGGGGTATTGTTTAGCTGTAAGGGGGAGGGACTTGTAATCTGAATTTTGCATTGATTCGGGTAGCAGGGAAGGGGAGGCAGTAGAAGCAATGAGACTGCCCTGGAGAGAATCCAAGGTAAGGAAGGGAGAGCAAAAAAAGCTGTGGCAGAGACTTATTTGTATATGTAATGAGGAAGAGTTGAATTGGTGTGAACACAATAACATGGATAAATAAACAACATTTTGGGAGCTTTTTCATAGTAGCTTTCAGTTCTTAAATTGGAGATTGGAAGACTGGGAGGATTTAGGGATCAGAGCTCTAGAATGAGAGAAAGGAAAGGAAAATGTAAACAGGAGTTAAGTTTTGGTCACTTGGGGTAACCAGAACTCAAGTGGAAGTATTTATTGAAAAGAAAGTATTAGATTGTTCTGGCAGCATTGATACAAAGGAAGTATGTTTTGGCATTTCAAAGGGGGAAAGCAAAGTCCAAGAAAACATTCTGTATTGAGAAATTGTAAAAGTATCGAGTTAAGGATCATTGTTGTGTATAATATGTTCGGCTGTGTAAGTAGCATATACTCACCTATGCTTTGAGTTCAAACCCTTTTATATCCTGTTCCTGAGGGCAGAGCCCAGGGGAGAGATGGCCTCGAAAGAAAATAAAGAATTTGTTGGCCTTTCTGTTTATACAGAATCTGTGCTCAAGGTTGTTGTTAGGACAAAATGGAAACAAACTGTATTTATAACTCCAACTGAAAATTGTGTTTGCCTTTGTGTGGGAGAAAGAGACTGATTGAGACACCACAGGAAATGTTTTAGACTATTTGTCCAATATCTCAGTAAAAGTCAGGTGGGTAGAATCTGAAATATGTGGACCCTTAAACCCGAGGAGAGGCTGTTAAAATGCTAACTAAAGGCGATGTCTATCTGCTCAAAACTGAACTCTCTTTATTTGGTGTATAAATAAGTACAAGGATTGGGAAATCTCTGTTCTTTTGCTGCCCTCTACAGTTTCTTGGAAGTTATTGTCATGGTGTGTACGTGACAAAGCCCTCCTATGCTTCCCCCTCCCTCAACATCCTCTTTGTTAACTCTGCTGTGAACAGTGAGGAAAATAAAAGCTTTTTCTAGTCCTTTAAGCAAGAGGGAACAATCGGTTTTGTGTCTTACTCCTTCTCTTCTTTCCCCATTTGGATGGTTTTATTACTGAAAAAAGTAGTTGGACAGATGGGATGATTGGAGAAATGATTAAATCAGAGTGTTAAAGGAATACCCCTGTCTTTTACTGTCTGGCTCCCTTGGGGTAGGAATTCTAGTAACTTTGAAATCCTATATTGCAGCTGCAGTTCTATTCTGTGCTTTGGTGCTCTAAAATAAATCTTGTTTGAAGCAAAAGCAGACTTCCAACCAACATGGAAATTCCTTTGATTGGTTTTTCGCATTTGTAGCCCCTCCTGATTCACAATGACTTTGGGAGGCACCACAGATGGACCAAAAATAGACATTGCTGTAACCCACCTCAGGAAAACCGGTAATGTTGGCTGTGTATTTAATGCCCACCAGCCTGAAAACTTATTTTCTTTTTCCTAGATGAAGAACATTGAAGCAGAAGAACAGATGAGCAGCTGGCTCTTCAAACAGCTTAAACTCCATTTGGATCAGGAATGGAAATACCAACCCAGGGAAAAGGGGCTGAGTCTGATTGAGTGCACTATTGAGGTGAGGAGATAGAAGCTTGCCTTTTGGGTGTGATGAAGAACCTCAGCTGATATGACTTATTTCTGGAGGAAGTGGCCAGAATGCAGTCAGAGCAGGAAGCTGTCCATGTTAATAATACATGTTTAGAGGAGTTTGCTTGCTTTGTATAAAATTGATCTATTCAAATGGTAACTCATTCATCATCATAAACTATGGCTTATGCAACTAGTATAAATGCTGGATATTAGCTTCCCGCCTTTTACAATAGATATTTAAGCAGGTTGTTACCATTGGTTTTTAAAGTTGTTGGAGCATTTGCTTCCCAAATGATTTTACTGAGAAACTGGCAGTGATCAGACTGTATATAGCTGAAATTACATATTTGTCAGGTGTTTCTTTGCTTCGTTCAGATATAGTTATAGATAATGATTCTTTGTCTGAGAGAATGGTACCTGCCAAATTAAAAATAGGCATTACTCTTCACAAGACTAGCCAAGTTATTAAATGAAGCAGTCCTTTTTTTCTGAAAGAAGCAATGATAGATTCTTCCCAGGAAATCTACTTTTGAAAAGGTAATTTACAGTTACAGGTAGTCCTCGACTTATAACCATTTAGCTGTCATTCAGAGGTACAACAGCACTGAAAAAAGTGACAGGACCATTTTTCGCACTTATAACCGTTGTGGCATGGTTACATGATCAAAATTTGGACACATGGCAACTGGCATGTCTTTATGACTGTTTTGGGGTCACGTGAGCAGCATTTGTAACCTTCGCAGCCTTTGGAACCTTTGCTTCCGACAAACAAAGTCAATGGGAGAAGCCAGAGTTGCTTAACGGCCACGTGGTTCACTTAACAACTGCAGCAATTTGCTTAACAACCGTGGCAAAGTCATAAAGTGAGGTGCAACTCAACAACTGCCTTCTTTAGCAGGGGAAATTTTGGGCTCAATTGTCGTAAGTTGAGAACTACCTGTATTGAGATAGAATTGGTTCTGACCCCTTGCCATCCTAGTTATATCTCTCTGATCCTGCAGTCAAGTAATTGGCCGTCGCTGGTTCATCAGAATATATAGATTGTCCAATGAAATCGTTTGATGCAGAGTTCTGCCACTACCATTAAGACGTTGCTTGCCTTGTTACAGAATGAAAACACCTTATGCCCAAGATTGAGGAACGCAAAAGTGGAAGATCTCTGGAGTTTGGTCAACTTCTTTGGATTTGCCACAGAAACCTTTGTCCTGGCTGTCAACATTCTTGACAGGTTTTTGGCACTCATGAAGGTATTTGGAGGAAAGAAAATGCTGCATCATAGTTTGCACAGTTTAATATTAAGTAGACAGATAAGCAGCCTTTACTATTTGTTCTGAACTTAAAGTACTTATCTAGTTTATCTCTAAGCAGTTAGACTAACATATAAAACTATTCAGAATATGTTATACTGTATTTTTCGGACTATAAGACGCACCAAGATTTCTAAGAGGTAAGTAAGGAAAAAAAGTTTTTTGCCCTCCCCAGCCTTCAGGAGCACTCTGCAGGCCTCCCAAACCCTCTGTGCGCACCGTTTTTGCGAAACATGGGATGTGGGGACAGGGCTTCAGGTGGCCAAAAATGGCTGTATTCGGTGTATAAGATACACCAACATTTCCACCCTTTTTTAGGAGGGGAAAAGGTCTTATACTCCAAAAAATACGGTATATTAAAATGGTGTCATCTTTAAAATGTATTTTTGAATTTTCCTTTTCTTTCTCTTAATCTTTCTTTAGTCTGAACTTCAGTTATGTGCCATCTTTTATCATGCCAATTATATGTTTGTGTACGAGCCTCCAATAAGGCCCACATGAACATTGGCTGACATTCTGGGAAATATTATTAGTGGAATGTTGAGTGGATTTAAGAGTATTGCAGGCTGTCTCATTTAATACTTCTTATCACTCTTAAGAAGTAAAATTGAAACAGTCTTGTCTCCTGGGGAAATAAATGGACTTGCAACATTTAGAAAATGCCACCTTATTGAGTAGCTGGTTATTCATACGGTGGTTGTTTTCCTTTGACTTAGGTGAAACCAAAGCATTTATCCTGCATTGGAGTCTGTTGTTTCCAGCTGGCTGCTCAACAGGTCGAGGAGGAAGGCAACATCCCATCTCTGCATGATGTCATCCGGATTAGCCAATGCAAATGCACCGTTTCTGATCTAAAGCGGATGGAGAAAATAATATCAGAAAAACTGCACTTTGACTTCAAAGCAACTACTGCCTTAACTTTTTTGCACTTATACCATACTATTGTACTCTGCCATACCTCAGAAAGGTACCGTTGGCTCAGTTTAATACCTTCATTTCCAGTTAAAAAAAAAAAAAAAGATTGAAGCATGAAGTACAGACAGTCCATCACTAATGACTGTAATTGAGCCGAAATTCCGATCGTAAGCTGTGATGGTCAGTGCTGAGTTTGTAATTGTGCCCATTTTTGCAACGGTCATTAAGCAGACATTGTGGTCATGAAGGGAACGCTGCAATTTGTTTAGTGAACACATTGTTCACTATGGAGTGGTTGTAAATGTGGGCCTGTTGCCAAGCACCCAGAACGCAGTCACATGACTGATAGGGAGGCTGACATTAGAGCTTTGAATCTGGCTCATGTCCCATTTTCAGGGTCTGTTGTAACTTACAACAGTCGCTAAGTGACTGGTTGTGAGTTGAGGACTACGGGTAGCTTTGTTAACACTCTGATTTCTTTCTTTCCAATCTTTGCTGTAGTTCAGATACTTTCTGAAGTTTCTGTATGGTTCATGTACAATGACATAAATCAATATGGTTGTATCTAGGCATCTTGCCATGTTTTATTTGGAAAACAAATTGGTGCATTATGCATTTTCAGACTTTAGATTTATACACTGTGCTGTGACATAATTTGATTTAGTAGTTTCTGATTTAATGCGTTATGCGAACTCAGTCACGATGCAACATATTTATCCAGCAGTAACATTTTGCTATTGTGACCCTTTACAGGAAAGAGCTGTTGAATCTCGACAAACTGGAAGCACAACTTAAAGCCTGTAACTGCCGGCTTGTTTTTTCAAAAGCGAAAGTAAGTTTGAAATAAACCACTCACAATACGAAAGCTGAGGGTGTGGGACTAAATTCCTGAGACGAACGTGTATTTTTGTCCCTTCAGCCATCCATTTTGGCCCTGTGCCTTCTCTCCCTGGAAGTGCAGGCTCTGAAATCCATTGAGTTGTTTGAGATTCTTCTGTGCGTTCAGAAGCAGTCCAAGGTAAGAGAACAGCCTTCATTGACCCTTGGTCCAGCCGTCCTGTGTAGAGTATGTCTTTTGGGGGAAAATTAAAAGAGCTGGTTCAAAAATAATGTTTATTTTAAAAACTGTACAGAGGAAAATGCTCCATTTTGAAGGAGGATTATTTGGGAAGAAATTGCATCTTCCTGGAGCATAAATAATTCCTGACCTATTTATAGAAGATAGACTTTTTCCCATCCACCTTGGTAAAGTGAATGTTCCTGCAGCACTCTGCTGGCTGAAAATGGACCCCAGGGAGGCCCTACGCAGACCGTTTTTGACCGGCAGAGTGCTGCAGGAGGACTAGATTGGACTGGATTACAATTATATGGCCTCAAGTAAGTGCCTGATGTGGATAGAAAACAAGCAACATCCTATGTTAATACTTCAGTTTAATGCCAGATTTTACATACTGTAGGTCCATTTAATCTACAATCAACAATCTATAATTGACAGCCATTTCTACTTACTATCCTGGAAATTTACCTCTGCTGTCAGATCTTGTATTATCATGTCATTTATGCTATTGCATTTTTATTATTAGTTGAATAATTAAAATACAATAGTATACATAGCTTTTCTGCCTGGAAAATCTTGAGCCTGTGTCAAACGCCCACCAGGGTCACGCTCACCCTGCGTGTGCGCACACACATACACACACACACACACAGGCCCTCCAGGGTGACACACAACCCAGTTGCGACCCTCTATTAAATCGATTTTGACACCCCTGTGTTATGCTAAAAGTTGTATCATATCGCATGGATGTTATTTCCTCAAAGCCTCATTCAGACTGCATTTCCACTCAGTCTCATATGTACAGGTAGTCCTTGACTCAGCGACAAATTTCTGTTGCTAAGCGAGACATTTGTTAAGTGAATTGTTTGCCCCGTTTTATGACTTTTCCTGCCACAGTGGTTAAGTGAATCACTGCAGTTGTGAAGTCGGTGACACGGTTGTTAAGTGAATCTGACTTCTCTATTGACTATGCTTGTCAAAAGGTGACCGCGAGACACTGACAACTCAACATCACTCATGGCGGGGGGGGCGGGGGCACCTGTGGGGGCCCAGACAGGGTTGGGAGGATCCATTGTCTCCAGCGGAGAAAGGCAAGATCAGGGAAAGCGCCAAACCCTTGTCCTCCAGAAGAGACCGTCTGTTGGTGGCTAAGTGCTAAGGCAGAACTTTCCTTCCTTCTGTTTCCTTCGTTTTTCATTCTCCTTTCTTCTTCCTACCCCTCTTTCCTTCTTTTTCCTTCCTTGCTCTTTTCGGCATCCTGAAGCCCTCCGCCAGCAAAAATGGAGCCTGAGGGGGAGCATTTTCTCTGGCAGAGGCACTGCGGGCTAGTCCTTTTGCCAGAATTAAGTATTCCGCGGGCCGAATTCTCCCTGTGGGCCTTGAGTTTGACACCCCTGATATAGATTGATGTTGGATGTGTACAGCTTGGTTTACAATCAACTTAATGTGAGTAGAATGGCAGCTGTAGTTGATATTTGAAGGAACTTAAAAAAAAAAGAATAATATCTGAACCTTTCTTTCAGATAAGTGACAGTGACTTACTATATTGGAGAGAGCTGGTCTCAAAATGCTTAGCAGATTATGCTTCCCCCGCCTGTTGCAAGCCAGACCATAAAAAGCTCGTCTGGATTGTTTCAAGACGCACCGCCCAGAATCTTCAAAACAGCTACTATAGTGTTCCTGAGTTGCCCACAATCCCAGAGGCCGGATGCTTTGACGAAAGCGAGAGGTAGGTAAACACTCTTGGGCCTTCCTCTGTTATTGGCCCAACTGTATGTAGTCGGTTCAAGTAACTACGTGTAACTTCTTTTCAATAGTGTAAATGCAGATAGAAGGCCCATCAACCAGCATTCCTTGTGCTGGCATTTAGAAAAATAAAATGACCTGTATTTAAGAGTAAAGGATATATTTGTCACCTCTTAGTTTTGATGGTTATGTATGTGTTTCTGTGGCATTGACGGAGAGACCCACGACTCACCGTTAGAACTCACAAAATCACATTTAAAAAGTCCTCACTTGGAAAAATAAATAATGGGCATTTTTGGTAACTGTTATTGGTCAGAATAAACCAACCTTCCTTCATTTGATTCCTCTGAGAAGAGTTGGATTAATCTACCTTGCTGGAGAAGATGGGCTGTAGAGAGAGAGCCTAGTAGAGTAAAGTAGAATAAACCATTTTATATTTAGAAGCTTTTTATTCCCATTGGAATAGAATGGCTTTTCCATCCTCCTCTGTTTTTAACAAACTTCTCAGATTGTTTTAACTGCATGCGTACTTTGGCTTAAGTTTCATGTTTTCATGGAGATGTAGCTAATTGTGAGTTGGTTTTTCCAAGACCACAGCAATTCTTGCATGGATCATCGATTAACATGCTGTCTTCCACCCCACCCCCATGCTTTAAAATAAGATGGCATTGCAGATTGGCAGAGGGAGCTGGTTTTTCTTGTTATCCAGTGAGATTCCTTTTTGTCAGTGGTAATGAGATGAGTAGTTAAGTACACAATTGAGCTAATGAGACTGAAGATCACGGTGGGACAAGATAATTATCAGCACTACTGAATTCGCACGGCCCTTTCTTAACAGCAGTAGAATGTTGTCAGCTGCCTAGAGCCTAATGGAGTGGACAGCCATCATTTAAATTATACTACCTGGTATTTCAAAGCATCATTTTTCAAAACTTAAGTCTCCCTTGAATTGTGCAGATGATTACAACATGAATATGCCCATGTTGTTTTCTAGGCGAAGCATGGAAATCATTTGCAATTATCTTCCATGATTTCGCTCTTGCTTCTCTGCCTGTCTATCTACCTAATTTCAAAAGATGACAAGGGCTGGTACATTTTAAAGTGCACCTAATTTTTGATGCCAGCTGTTGCCTGGATGCTTATCTCCTACATACAATGAATTCTCACAATTCCTTGTAAAACAGCAATTCATTATGTCATCCAGTGGATTTTATCAAAGGCTTTTTCAGACAAAGCTAAACATTACCTCCTTATCTGCTAAGACACTATCTGAAGAGTTCCATTGTTTAGCAATAACTAATTTGGCAGCTAGATGTAGACACTTAGTAAGTTATTTTTTTCACTTGCAATTTTAAGTTTCGGGCCATTGAATACATGTAACAAATCCAACTCAAGAAACTCTGATTATGTTCCCACCAAAGGTGAAAGAACGTTCCTTGAGTTTACAGACTTACCAGCTTCTCACTGAATATCCGAGGGAGATGGGTGGTTAAAAATATGAAATATAAATAAATAAAATATTAAGGAAAACTAACCTGTAATTCTTATGCAAGGTTGATTATCAGAACTGTTTTTACTTTTGCGCTTAAAATCCTGAATCTTGCAAAGCCAATTCCTCGCTGATTCAAATGCGATATATATGGTTAGCTGCAGGGTTTGCTAGAAAATTGAGTATATTTAATAAAAAAAATATTTTGGTAAGGAAGAAGGTACGGCAACTTGTCTGACTCTGAAGAGAATAATATGTGATGAATACAGGCAGCCTTCAACTTACAGCCACAATTGATCCCAAAATTTCTGTTGCTAAGTGAGACATTTGTTAAGTGAGTTTTGCCCCGTCTCACGACCTTTCTTGCCACAGGTCATTGAATCGCTGCAGTTGTTAAACAAGTAACACGGTTGTTAAGTGAATCTGGTTTCCCCGTTGACTTCGCTTTTCAGGTCGCAAAATGTGTTCACATGGCCCCCAGGACACGGCAAAGTATTGTAAATCTGAGTCCGCTGTCAAGCATCCCAATGTTAATCATGTGACCATGGGGCAACAGTCATAAATGTGAAAAATGGTCATAAGTCATTTTTTTAGTGCCGTTGTAACCGAAAGTGAACTGCTCTTAAGTCGATGACTACCTGTACCTAATTCAGCCGGTTCGGACCGTTTCGCGCAAACTGGATGTTAATTTTAAACTGGTTTGCCAAACCGGTAGTTGCAAGGACTGACTGACTCCTCCCACCCCGCCCCTCCCAGGAGTCTCCACGCAGCCCGCATTGGATGCCAGATACGTGCAGGGCCTGCGCAGAGGCTCTGGGAGGGTGAAAAATGGGCCTACCGGAAGTCCAGAAACAGGCCCATTTCCGGCCTCTGGAGGGTATCCACAGAGCCCAGTTTTCACCCTCCCCTGGAGGCTCAAGGAAAGCCTCCAGAGCCTGGAGATGGCAAAACCATCCACCCACCCACCTCCGCTATGGTGCATGGCCACTCCCACCCAGCAACCAGGCAGCGAACCGGTTTCTAACATTTTTTCAATCCCACCCCTGCCTCTACCATACCTGGTTACTTCTTTTTTTTTTCTTTTTAACCTTTCTTGGCGATTGCTAATTACCTTCACCGTTTTCTTTCTCAGTGAGGACTCTTGTGAAGACATGAGCTGCGGAGAAGAAAGCCTCAGCAGTTCCCCTGCGAGCGACGGAGGAGGCGCCTTCTTTTTTGACCTCAAACCAAAATCAAAGTGGCAGGCTCTTTCATTCGAATCAGTGTGCTAGTCTGAGCTCTTACACGCATCGTAGTATTTTTAGGCAATAAGTATCTGAACCAGCCCCCTCCCAGCTAGGGTGCCTTCCAAGGGCCGGCTTCCACCCCCTGAATCGCCACCGCCCCCCCCTCTCCCCCACCCACAGTTGTTGCAGCTGAGAATTCTGGGGGTCGAAATCAACGCCGCTGGGACCTGCTTGTGCTTGGGGGAGGCAAAAGCTGATCTTAGCATTCCTTGTGCTTTTGGTACAAGATCTCATGGAGTACTCAAAATGCATATTGTGCTTTTTATAACCTTTGTATGATGGTAAGTCTGATGTGGCCCGAGGGATCAAATGAACCATTTCAAACCTTTGTTCGGCGAGAAACGATCACAGGAGCACAGATTTGCCACCCGGATCACAAGAGAGAGCTTCAAGGCTTGCCATGTGCTTGGAATTCTCTGCCGAAAAATAGGTTGAATCTGAGGCATTTTTGGTGGATAGACGAAATCGCAGAGAAACGGATATATGCATTTCTTTTCTGAAAAGATTTTAATTTTATTTTTATTTTTTGTAACGTGTTCTTTTAAAGAAAGTATTCCTGGAGAAATGCTTGGGTTTCAGGAGACTTGTTTTAATCACAAATGCTGTTTATGGTTTTTCTTTGGGTAGAAATAAATAAGCTGCTTTGTTTTTTTGTTTTTTTTAAATGCCAAACCAATCCACGTCGATGTGCTGAAGCATATTTTAGTGTTAAGATTTCTAAAGATGAGCTTTCAGATCCTCAAATTAGGAAACGAAATGTTTTTAGAAAACCTTAGTGTTACTACTGCTTTTTTTAAAAAAAAACCTACATACTATTAAAATTTAGAAAGTACTGGATTTCAGTGTAACAGTCCCTCCCATTAGCTTATTTCAGTATTTCTTTTACCTTGTTATTAAGTAAATCTATAATCATTAACTTTTGCATGCTTAAGTGAAAATGGTTAGTGGAAAGAAAGGCAGTTGATTATGGAGAAGTTTTGATAAATGTGAAGTTGATAAAACGGTTGTCATTACATTTAATTGCTTGACTTTCCTTCCTTTCCCCCCCCTCCTCTTTTAAAGCACAGACTTTATGATTGCTTTACTTTATTTAGTTCCTTCAAATATATGCAAAGTAAGCAAAAGAAGTCATTTAGTCTGTATTAATAATGTGAAGGCAATGCTGTGGTTGAAATGAAGCGGCAATAAAGTTAGGATCCTTGCTTTTGTGTGTTTTTCTCGTGTAGGCAGAGGTGAATGTTTGATAGCGTGTGGTGTGATCTGATTTTTATAAAGGAAAAAAAAAAACCCGTTTACAAAAAAGTGTAAAAAATGTATATTAAAACCTGTAAAAAAAAAAACCTTAAAAATCAAAATAAGCTGAAAAATATTGTATTTTTTACAGTGTACGTTCCTTTCTATATGTTGCATGTAGATATTAATTTATTATACCATGTATATGATATAAATAATGTATATGGAAGGCGGGAGGGCGGGGTGTTGGTACAACCAGATTGTGTCAGAATGTTTTTTTGAAAGCTATTTTTGCTCAAAAATAACTCAAGATGATCTCTCTGCTTCTGTTCAATAAAACCAAATGCTTTCTTTTTTTTTTTCCTATCTGAGTCTGTGGTGATTTTGCTATTAACAGGACAAAATCAGAAACCAGAACACATTTTTAAAGAAGTGGTTAACTTCCAACTAACGGAACCTTAATTAGAACAATGGCATTTTCGAAAGTGAAGGAAAAAATTACAAGAAACTTGTGATGAACTGATCCTAGATTTCTTCGTGTGATATTCAATACCATCCTTGCTGCAGGACATATAACCAGACTAGATACATTTTGAATAAAAAATAAACCTGGTGGAAAGTGAAGGAGGGTAATTACAGGCTGAATCAGATCAGACAGCCAATCAAATCCATATCCTAACTTGGCTAACACATAAATATGCAGGTACCGTATTTCCCCGAAAATAAGACATCCCCTGATAATAAGCCCAATCCGGCTTTTGAGTGCATGAACTAAAATAAGCCCCCCCTCAAAAAAAACAAGGCCTCCAAAAATACTTAAACGCATGCGCAGCCGGTCCTCGCTATTTCCTCTGGTTAGGGTTAGGTAGACAGATCTGGAAATCAGGTAAGATGGCAAGAGGAGGCCCCATTTTGTTCCACGCGCCCCAAAATAAGACCTCCCCGAAAATAAGGCCAAGTGCTTATTTCAGGGTTCAAAAAATTATAAGACGGTCTTATTTTCGGGGAAACATGGTAGTCCTTACAAACCACAACTGAGCTCAACATTTCTGTTGCTAAGTGAGATGGTTCTTAAGTGAGTTTTGCCCCATTTCCCCACCTTTCTCGCCACACCCTAAGAGAAGAAAAACAGTGCAAAACTAAAGAGGTTGAAATCTATGATTCACTCTTGATGCATGCACTGTACTGATTAGAGCAGCCTTGAATGAATGATGCTAAAAAAAAATTGAATTGAGTAAACTGAACATTAGATTTAATTTTGAAACTTAACTTGCGTAAATAAGTCCTGGTTATTTAGTAAATATTTATTTCCAAATCAAAGAAGAGTTGGGAAATTAACATAAATGCAGTTAATGTGCAGCCAGAATGTAACCCTTATTCTATGAAAAATACCCAATTGCTCAAAAACATCTTGTTGTATATTCTTAGAGGATTCAACTAAGAGCAGAAAATCTTGTATACTGTGTGCCAAAATCCCACCATTATTGTCAAGAGATTATTGTAGTGTTTTACTGTAATAAAACTAATCAATCAAAACAGTCTCTCACAACTAAACAACCCATGCAGAAATATTAAAAGTGTATTATGTTTAAGTATTCCTCAACTTACAACCATAATTGATCCCAAAATTTCTGTTGCTAAGTGTGCTAAGGGAGTTTTGCTCCATTTTATGACCTTGCCACAGTTGTTAAGAGAATCACTGGCAATTATTATGTTAGTAACACGGTTGTTAAGTGAATCCAGCTTTCCCATTCAACTTTACTTGTCAGAAGGTTGCAAAAGGGGATCAGGTGACCCCAGGACACTGCAACCGTCATAAACACGAGTCGATTGCCAAGCATCTGAATTTTGATCATAGGATTGTAGGGATGACTGGAAGTTCTCCGTCATTCAGGTCAAGGTTGTCCCAAAGGTGCTTTTTTCAGGAAGCAACTGGACTTTTTTCTTTTTGAAGACGTTTTGCTTCTCATCCAAGAAGCTTCTTCAGCTCTGACAAGATATTGGGGAATGGGGAGGATTTTTATTCCAGACTTTTAGATATATAATTTGGAATGAACACCCTTTGAATGGCGTGGGAGCAAGAATGGATTTCCAGAGAAATAATTGCAGACTACAAGAACCAGGAGAACTACTCAGGTGCCCCTGAGGGCACAGATAAACCTCCAAGTGCTTCAAAGACCCTCTGAAAGGATGCAAATTACCAGTTGTTTGCAAGGAATATAAATCCTTCCATTCCCCACTATCTTGTCAGAGCGGAAGAAGCTTCTTGGATGAGAAGCGAAACATCTTCAAAAGAAAAATTAGGAAAGTCCACTTTGTCTCCTGAAAAAGCATCTTTGGGACAACCATGACCTGGATAACTGAGAATCTCCATAGACAGATGAATGGACCCATTTTGAATATGTTGAAGAACAATGAAGAAAGTTTGTTTGGAATAAGATGTCATGTCACCCTTTTTTCTTTCTTCATGTTACAGAAATAAAAGGGGAAAAAGCATCAGGAGTGGAGAGGATCTTTCTTTTTTGTTGATTAATCCACAGATCAGCAACGCACCCAGTTGCTCCAGTGAACTAAATTTAGGAGAAAACATTTGCATAGTCTAATTGCCTGCCAAGCTTTTAAGAACTGATTTTAAATGAAAATGTAAGTAATCTATGAAACTTAGTTGCTCTCTGAGCTTAGGGGTTTTCTTCCAGACGTTTCATTACCAAACTAGGTAACATCATCAGTGCTACTGGACCTCTATCAGCAATCTATTAATATAGATTGCTAATAGAAGACAAGGATATATACCGTATTTTTCGAAGTATAAGACACACCTTTCCCCCCCCTAACAGAGGGTGGAAATGTTGGTGCATCTTATACGCCGAATACAGCAATTGTGGCCTCCTGAAGCCCCGCCCCTGCATCC
>JANHFT010004340.1:43907-60977 GCA_032467955.1 Pseudoxenodon macrops | reverse complement strand
TCTATCTATCTATCTATCTATCTATCTATCATCTTCTTTCTTTCTTTCTTTCTTTCTTTCTTTCTTTCTTTCTTTCTTTCTTTCTTTCTTTCTTTCAAATTCACCCTTCAATGAAATTTCTACTGTACACAGTTTTCTTCTGCTTCTCTTGGAAGTCTCGACAACCTGGAGTCTCCACAGAATCTGTCCCATCTCTCTGAACTGATAGTTTTAAGGTCAATGAAATCAAACGTAACTACCTATTTTGCTAGTTTTAGGGAATACAACTTTTTTTTTCTTTTAAAGAACACAATCCTGGAGGAATAATCTTTCAGGGACTACTTAACAGTAGCGAGTGAGGCTTAAGCAAACAATGGGCAGGGTCTGTGTCAAAAGAAGGTGGGACACCCCCTTCTCTCTGGGTCCTTTCTGAAGACACTATCTCTTTCTCCCATCATAGGCATTATGCTGGGATAAGACTCCACATGCAGAGAATCTGATTTGTTCGCTTACAAAGGCTGTTTTTTTTTTAAAGTCCCCAAGAAATTAGGCGAAGAGTCACATGTCACCCAAGATTGTCCACCCCTGCACGATTTCTTTAAGAAAAAAATGTTTAGATTGCTTATTGTTCTCTGTGGTTGTTATTTTCCTTGGACTGATTCAAAAAGCCACACTGATGTTTTGTGTGGGGGATGGCTGGGTACAACTCTTGAGTTGCAAATTAAATTGGCAGAGGATGATTTGATGGCTGGGGGAAGAGAAAGGAGGTAATGAACTTTGCAGAGGCTGTTTCCCTGGGGGGAAGGAGAAGTTATACGATCGACTAAACACGAGTTAACAGAAAGATCATTATAAATGTGTGTGTGTGTCTGTGTCTCTGTGTGTAGGTAGGTAGGTAGGTAGGTAGGTAGGTAGGTAGGTAGGTAGGTAAGTAGATAGATAGATAGATAGATAGATAGATAGATAGATAGATAGATAGATAGATAGATAGATAGATAGATAGATAGATGTTGGATGGATGGATAAGTAGATAGACAAATATTATAGAAAGATGATAGAAATGATAGATTAGGTAGGTAGGTAGGTAGGTAGGTAGGTAGGTGGATGGATATGTATATAGACAAATATAGAAATAGATTATAGAAATGATAGGTAGGTAGGTAGGTAGGTAAGTAGATAGATAGATAGACAGACAGACAGACAGATACTGTAGATATAAAAATAGATAGATAGGTGATAGATCGATAGATACATGATGGACGGATGGACAGACATGGATTATTTATATTACATCTTAGCTGACAGATCTTACATTCAAAAGATAAACGTGGAGTTCTGGGCTTGGCCATTTGCTTGCAGAAATTCCTTTACATTGTGAAAACGTAAAGAAGAAAAGGAAGGGATAGCCTTTAAAAAATAAGGGAGACCAAAATGGTGCCTTCCATGAACTTCAAACATTTATGCATTAAATCTGGGGGGGATAAGTTTGAATTTCAACCCATTTTATTCTCTTTCAATGTTTGTAAGCTGCCCAGGCAAGATGGGTGGTTCCCAAGTCTAATAAGTAGGTAAATAAGTAAAAACAAACAAACAAACCACTCAACCAAAAAAACCAACCAGCCAGCCAGCCAGCCAACCCAAAGTCAGTGGTCTTTGGTGGGTTCTCCCATTATAGGGGGCCTGGACAACCGCCTGGGGCTTCAGCCTTTGCTTGTTGGTCTCTTAAGACATTTGCATGTATATCTATTTATAGCTGTCCTTCTCCCTTTCGTTGATTTCAGTTGTGATAATCAAATGTTTTACAGCTTAATAGAAACATCTCTTGATTAGAAATTAGGTTATGAAGCGCCTGATGATATTCTTCTATTAATGGAACAGAATATATTGGCCCTGTGATATTTTACATCTGCGGGTTATTCAAGATTTGTTGGCTATCCACTTGGATTGTATTGGTTTTATATTTCCTCCTTCCTTACTATATTTTCTAGTGTTTAAAATCGGGATCTAAACATCCGTATCGTTTCTTCTCCCTTTTTAAATATCATCATAACAAATGTAAAAATAATAATAGAACAGAAACCTAGTGTAATTTTTAAATAGATTTCCCTCCTAATTTTTCACTGCTCTAATTACAGGCTTTTGAGTTGTTTCAGAAGTTTAAGGGCTTAATTTGTGGATTTTGTCTGAATACTATAGACGGCGAATAGCCTAAAGTCACAGAGGAAGATATAAATTTGGAAAAAAATTAGATATTTACCCATAAAATGCTATTGTGCAATCAGCAAGTAAAAAAAACAACAACTCACAAATTGCACAATAGCATTTTATGGGTAAATTCTTCTGCAAAAAATAATAATTCAACATCTGCTACAGTTGGACTAATAATTTATCTAACGGGATCTCCCAGTTCTTTTTGTGTGTGTGTGTGTGCTTTATTTACAATGCACTGAAGAAAGGAACCCATCACAGGACTGCAACTAGAAAAAAGACTAAAAGACAATAAAAGCAGAAACCAGAAATAGCAATAGCCTTAGACTTATATACCACTTCACAGTGCTTTTACAGCCCTCTCTAAGCAGTTTACAGAATCAGCATTTTGCCCCCAACAATCTGGGTCCTCATTTTTCCGCCCTTGGAAGGATGGGAGGCTGAGTTAACTTTCACTCTTTATAAACACCTGTATGTACAGGTAGTCCTTGACCTATGTCCACAATTGAGGCACAAATTTAGGTTGTTAAGTGAGACATTTGTTCAGTGAATTTTGCCCCATTTTATGACATTTCTTGCCACAGTTGTTTAGTGAATCACTATAGTTAGTAACTCAGTTATTAAGTGAATCTGGCTTCCCCATTGACTTTGCTTGTCAGAAGGTCGCACAAGGTGATCACATGACCCCGGGACACTGCAACCATCATAAATTTGGAATGGTTGCCAAGCATCTGAATTTTGATCACATGAGCAAAGGTTGTAACTGTGAAAATTGGTCAAAAGTCATTTGATCCAGTGCCATTGTAGCTTTGAATGGTCGCCAAATGAAGTGTTGTAAATTGTGCACTACCTATATGTGTGTATAAATATCTGCAACACAAATAAATTGACGATTCTTAGTGACTATATAGCAATAGCACTTAGACTTATATACTGCTTCACAGTGCTTTTACAGCCCTCTCTAACTGGTTTACAGAGTCAGCATATTGCCCCCCAACAATCTGGGTCCTCATTTTATCCACCTTGGAAGGATGGAAGGCTGAGTCAACCTTGAGCCTGGTGAGATTCAAACTGGCAAATTGCAGTCAGTCGGCAGTCAGCAGAAGTAGCCTGCAGTACTGCACTCTAACCACTGCGCCATCAGTATCCATTTCTTTAGGTCTAGGCCTACAGCAGCAATACCCAATATTTCTGGTGGGATACGGTGGAGAAAAGGGATGGTTTTGCACACAGGTGTGCACCACGTTCACAAATGCATCTTCGCAGATGCACACCCACCACTTATGCGGCCAGGTTCCTAATAGCGTGCAACCCGGCAGTGGGCCACAGACCAGGGCTTGTGGTCCCCTGGTCTAGAGAACTGAGTAGTGCATTTTAGGAAAGACATAAATAAACTGGAGTACCAATAAATATGCAGGTGAGAGAGTCGCATCTTAGGACGGCGTTTTTCAAACTTGGAATTTTAAGAAACGTGGACTTCAACTCCCAGAATTCTCCAGCTAGCTATGCTGCCAGGAGAATTCTGGGAGTTGAAGTCCATACATCTTAAAGTTCTCCAAATGGGAAACACTGCTTTAAGTGGAATTGTTGAAAGAGCAGGATGACATCCATCAGTGCCCACCAGTGATTTTCAAACAAGTGTTTGATTTTCAAACAAGTGAATTTGTTTGGACAACTTTTTGAAGAGTGATGCCAAAAGGCCATGTTGCATTGCTTCCTGTTATTTCTGGCACCAACTCTAGCATGATGCCAGCTTCAGCATCTCAGGAAGAAGTCTCTACCTAGGTTCAGCAAAAGTCTAGTTTGGCTACACTACGTGCTAGAGATGGCCTAGAAGTGTGGCGGAAAAAAATTGACAAATGAGCTGCACCATTTCAGCATACTGAGGAGGCAAAAACATGGCCTCCATCATCCAAGGGCCTTGGTGAATTTAACAGAATTGAACAGAATAACAGAGTTGAAAAGGACTTTGGAAGTCTTCTAATCCAACCTTTTGCTCAAGCAGGAGACTCTATACCATTTCAGATAAATGGTTATCTAACATCTTGTTAAAAGCTTCCAGTGTTGGAGCATTCACAATTTCTGGAGGCAAGTTGTTCCACTGATTAATTGTTCTAACTGTCAGGAAATTTCTTCTTAGTTCTAAGTTGCTTCTATTCTTGATTAGTTTCCATCTGTTGCTTCTTGGCCCGCCTTTAGGTCAGGGGTCAGCAACCTGCGGCTCTGGAGCCACATGTGGCTCTTTCATTCCTCTGCTGCGGCTCCCTGTTGGTTCCACAATTGATAGGGCTTTTGGTTAGAACAGATAGAGGAAAAAGGACGCCACGCTAGGAGGAGACTCTAGGGTGAGGGAACTGGACTTTCGGTCTGCTCTAGAATTGAATGGGGGGGGCTTCCTGTTAGGACCTTTGTCGAGTGTTTAAGGTTGCTAACCCCTGCTTTAGGTGCATTGGAGAATAGGTGAATCCCCCTCTTCTTTGGGGCAGCCCCGTGACCAGGGCTGGGTTTCGAAAATTTTAGCAAGGGGTTCTCTGCCCGGTTGCTGAGTGGGCGTGGCCATGGTGGGCGTGGCTGGTTGGCCTCCTGCACCACGGTGGGGGTGTTTTTGCCCTCTCCGGGCTCTGGAGACTTTCCTCGAGCCTCCGGGGGAGCGAAAACAGCCTCCCCAGGCTCTCTGGAGGCTCTCTGGTGGCTCTCTGGAGGCTGGAAACGGACCCATTTCTACCAAACTTCCGGTAGGCCTGTTTTTCACCTTCCCTGAGCCTCCGTGCATGCCCTGCACTTACCTGCATTCAAAACAGGCTGTGTGGGGACTCATGGGAGGGACGGGCAGGGCCAGACAGTGGAATTGGGGGGTTCTCCGAACTGCACAGAATCTTAGCTAGAGGTTCTCCCAAACCCTTGCAAACCCCCACAGCCCATCCCTGCCCGTGACTCATTTAACAGCAACGGTGGCAAAGGAAGATCTTTACGATCAAAATTCACTTGAGAAAAATGTTTCCCATTTGGGCTTAAATTTTGGTGGTAAGTCGAGGACGACCGGTATGTTTGTATTTAGAAACAGCTGGGGCAGCCGTCAACATTACAGCTGCGAATGTAAAGATGCAACAATCCACAAAGAGCAACACACAGGAGAATAAAGAGCGTAGGGGCAAAGTACGAGCGGTCAGCTTAATTTGGAAAAATGTGTGCCATTGGATTTTTGTTAAGAATTTCCCTTCGCTGAAGAGATAAGGCAGAGATGAGACTCTCCCTGCCTGCTTTTATCTCTGACCCTGGAAACACCTGCATTGGACTGCTTTGCCATGTGATCTTTAATCTGGAGAGAATATGGCCTCAAAACGGGGGCGGGGAAGCTGCTCACGTCTACTGTTTCTTTCTTGATTTTCCGCAGAAGCCCTGCCAGCTTTCTTTCGCTGCATCTGTACCTGATCTCAGCCTACTTTTTATTTTTTAGCCATCTGTTTCCCAGGTGCTGCTACCTTGACTACGTCTCGACAGTTGCGTCTGAAATCTAGCGATTTATCATGGATCACCTGTCCCCCCCCCAAAAAAGAGAGAGAGAGTTTTCGGTTCCCTTTGTAGAATTATTTTTTTCTCTTTGCTGTTGAGGATTGTTTCTCCCTCTGTTTTCAAAACTTAACACCTGCAGTCTTCCTTTCTGAAACTAAATTTGAATCCACAGGCATTCAGATCTATTAAAAGCTTCTGCATTTGGGGGGGGACGACGACAGCAGACAGTTGCCGTGACTTGGGCGACCTTTCAAATCTAAATTATAAACAATAAAGACAACGCAGGTCTCATAAAAGTTCCATGCAGAATTGTCAACTTGATCCTTCCTTTAGAATAGATTCAGTCACTCATTTGTGTGTGTGTGTGTGTGAGAGAGAGAGAGAGAGATCTGTGTGTTAAAATGCCCAACCGTTTCTGCTGTATGTACACATGGGCTTGGGGTATTTTCCCCATTCTTTCCCCAAAGATAGCGGGAAAGGTATCTCATTAAGATCCGTGGTGGCACAGTGGTTAGAATGCAGTACTGCAGGCTACTTCTGCTGACCGCCAGCAGTTCGGCAGCTCGATTCTCACCGGGTCAAAGTTGACTCAGACTTTCATCCGTCCGAGTTGGGTAAAATGAGGACCCAGATTATTGGGAGCAAAATGCTGACTCGCTGACTCTGTAAACCACTTAGAGAGGACTGTGAAGCAATATATAAGTTTTAAGTGCTATTGCTATCCGAAAGTTGTTCTTGTTTCAGTAAATGTTGAGGGAGCTTTGCAATCATCCAGTTCATGGTTGTCCCATAGGTGCTTTTTCAAGAGGCAACTGAACTTACTTTCTTTTTCCTTGAAGACATTTCGCTTCTCATCCAAGAAGCTTCTTCAGTTCTGGCTGAATTGTGACTGACCATTCTGAATGAGAACTTAAGAAGCTTCTTGGATGAGAAGCGAAGCATTTTCAAGGAAAAACAAAGAATATCCAGTTGCCTTTTTAAAAAAAAAAAGCACCTACGGGACGTCCCGTTTTCAGTAATGCTGGGCTGGGGGGTGACTCTGACCACAATCTGCAATGTTGCCTTTGATAAGTATGGCACCCTCTCTTTCTGTTGGCATGACCATGGTTCCTTTCCTTTCTCCTGGCAGGAAGAGTTCCTGGGCTTCCCTTCAGAGGACGACGCTTTTCAAAGCTCGCTGCGTGCTGCTCTCAGATCTAAAAGAGGTAAGGAATTTTTGTAGGCATCAATGGGTGGTTAGGGTCCTATCTGGCAAACATGGTCTTCAGGGTTGGGCACGGGTCAAACTCGAAAGATTCGAAAGAGTTTGGCCTTCTCGCTTAACATCTTGTTGTGGAGTTTTAGTGTTCTCACCAGAGGTGGGTTTCAGCAGAACCGGTTCTGGAGAACCGGTAGCGGACATTTTGAGTAGTTCAGAGAACTGGTAAATATCATCTCTGACTGGCCCCTCCCCCATCTATTCTCTGCCTCCCGAGTACCAGCTGATCGGGAGGAAATAGGGATTTTGCAGTAACCTTCCTCTGCCACGCCCACCAAGCCACAGCCACCAAGCCACGGCATGCCCACCAAGCCATGCGCACAGGACCGGTTCTGGAGAACCGGTAGCGGAAATTTTGAATAGTTCAGAGAACTGGTAAATACCACCTCTGGTTGGCCCCACCCCCATCTATTCTCTGCCTCCCGAGTCCCAGCTGATCGGGAGGAAATGGGGATTTTGCAGTATCCTTCCTCTGCCACGCCCACCAAGCCACACCCACAGAACCAGTAGTAATTTTTTTTGAATCCCATCACTACGCCCGCTGGGTGGTTAAATCTGATTTGGAGAGAACCGGTTCTATGATGTCACCAGCTGCTTGCAACCTACTCTATAGAACCAGCGCGAACCGGTAGGATTTCACCCCTGCACCGCTGGTCTAGAGGAAGCTTGTCATGTGAAACATGGGTCCCCAACTCCCGGGCCATGAAACAACACCAGAAACTGGGCCGCACAAACAAGTAAAGCCCTACCTGCGGGATGCAAGAAGCACGCAAAACCACGACCCCTCCGGTCCGTGGAAAAAAACTCTCTATCTACCGAACTGGTCCCTGGTGGCCAAAAGATTGAGGGGCCGCTGAACTGGAAAGACTAACAGCCTCCTTTCTCTTTCAGATTTACTCTGATAAACGAATGGAAATATTGCGTCCACCCTGACACTCCTTGGGTGATTTCATTGCTTAAAAGGTTGACCAAGAGGTACAAGTCTTGCATATTTTTTATTTATTTGTTTTTACAAATAAGGCAGCAAACTTATCCAACACACCTTCCTCCTCCTATTTTCCTCACGACGACAACAACCCTGCGAGGTGGGTTGGATTGAGAGAGTGAGTGATTGGCTGGCTGGCTTTCGTGGCTAAGGCGGGAGTAGAACTCATTGTCTCCTGGTGATTGGTCCCAAGTCACCCAACTGGCTTTTTCATGCCTAAGGCAGGACTAAAACTCAGACTCTCTGGTGATTGGCCCAAAGTCACCCTGCCTGGATTTCACGGCTAAGACGGGACTTGAACTCACAGTCTCCCTGTTTCTACCTGGTGCCTTAACCACCAGACCAAGGTTTCCGAAAGCCAGCCTTGTGTCGTGATGAAGGAGCTGGCTTAGGAGCAGGGAGACCACCCTTAGGTGTGGAGGCCACTTGGGGGAACTTGGGCCTGTCACCCCCTCTCAACAATCCGTTTCAGTGTATGTGAGAAGTGGCCATTATGTATATTGGTGGCTTTGTGGCTAGAACTATACAGACACAGTACGAGACAAGGGGATTCTGAGGCAAAGATTAAGAAAGGGAACCCATCAGAGGATTTCATGTAATCTTCACGTGGTCCTTGACTTATGACTGGTCACTTAATTTTTAGGACCTTCCCAGGGATACTTCTGACCCGGGTTCAAAGTCCTTGACAGTCAGCTCCTCTCCTTCCTGTAGCCACGTGATTGCAACTGGCCCACAGTTATACCCTTTTGAAGGAAGTAAATGACAGAAACGGGCAAAATCTGCCAAAAATCAGTCTGGTGACCACAGGATGCTGCAAATAACCATAAACACGAGCTGATTGCCAAGCACCCAAAATGGGATCATGTGATTACCGGAGGGGAGGGGCAGGGGTGGGCTTCAAAAATGTTAACAAGGGGTTCTCTGCCCGGTTGCTGGGTGGACGTGGCCATGGTGGATGTGGCCTAGTTGGGCTCCTGCACCATAGAGGGCTTTGTGCCCTCCCCAGGCTCTGGAGGCTTTCCTTGAGCCTCTGGGAGGGCAAAAACGGCCTCCCCAGGCTCCGGAGGCCCTCTGGAGGCCAAACCTCCAGTAGGCCCGTTTTTCCTGTGCGCCCTGCACTTACTTGCATCCAAAATGGGTCGCGTGGGGACTCCTGCGAGGGGAGGAGTGGGCGGGATCTGCCAGCAGTGGGATTTGGGGGTTCTCAGTACTGCACAGAATCTTATCCAGATGTTCTCCCGAACCCCTGCAAACCCCCAGCGGCCAACCCCTGGGGAGGCGTGTATGTGGCCATCGTAACTAAGTTGTAGGGTAGCTCTCGGGAAGTCTGTTTTAGTTTCAACTGGTCACAGACAAGAGCAACCAGTCACTAAGTGAGGAGTGCCCGTACATTATCCTGTACAAATGTACGTCTTATTTTGTGAAACTGCTCAATCCACAGAACAGCGTCCTGGATCCCCCAAAAAAATCTTGTATTGTCCTTATCCTCTTGTCTAGCCCTCTACAAAATAGGAGAATCACATTATTGGCCTATCATGTTGGTTGCTGTAAGGATTAGCAACATAAAACGAAGTGGTTTGAACACTTTCAACAAAAAAAGTGTTATTTTTTTGGCACTGGGGGAAGCATACCAAAAATAACACAGGATTCAACTCACATAAAAGGAGTTAGGTATCAATTCTAAAACTTTTCAAAGTTTTGTATTCCTTTCATTACGAAACACTTATGACTCTTTTTTAACATTTGAAACCATCAAAAACTTTAGGTTATGTAATAACAACAAATTTGCTTTGATTGCAGCTAATTGCAAATGGATTTTTTTTTCCGGGAGTGAACACATCCTTAAGGAGATGTCGTGAGAAAACAGCCTATCTTGCAAGCATCAGGTTTATCTTTCCATATGTACAGATTTAATTGCATCCGTTCAAGTGGCAATTTCTGCACTTCTTGGAAAAAGCTGGTGGCAGAAGGCAGACACCAGAAAATAATGACTGTTTTGGAATAAAATGTGTGATATTGTGTATTTGCTTAAAGGAAACTTAACAATTCTAGCAAAGCTACTATTGAATAATTATACTATGCAACTACTCTGCAGTTACCACCCGGAGCTACGATTTCACAGCAGCTTTGCTTCTAGTTAGGTTTTAATAATTATGATGTACTCAGCATGTGTTTTTCTTTGACTAGGCACAGCATTGATTTTCAACGCATTGATTTTCAACATGTCAAGTCACAGCTTTGCTTCCATTGTTCTGACCTAGGCTTCCTGAGAAAGCATAAATCACAAACTTAGTCCCCCCAAAAAACCTGTTTTTATTTCAACGGCTGTGAATTATGTTCATTCACAGCCCGTAGTGAGTCCCAAGCAGTTGTAAATAGTCCGACAGAAGTCGGCCACAGTCTTTCAGGATGAGGCTGATAAGCACCCACCTTTATCTCCCTTAAAACGCTGCCGAAGTCTTTAATTGCTAATTAGCTTTGCAAGGCCAAACGGAGCACAAAGTCAAAACGGAGCTTCAGAGTTTACACCGACCAGAATGAACAAAGTTGCTTCCTGCAAAGGCTCCTGCCCCTTTGCTCTCCTTTATGTCTTATGGGAGGAGCCAATCATCTCCAAGCCTTACTCCTGAGTCGCCCCTTTTGTCTGAACTGTTCTTGCCTTCTGGCAGCTCTGTGCGTACGCGCACTAGGAACAGGCTCCCCCTGTTCCTCTGCCTCGCTGCTGTCAGACTCTGGAGGCTCCGGAGTCAGCACAGAACTCCCAGATGGCCCTGGCTCCATCTCTGCCTCCGACGCAGAGCCTTCTCCAGACTCCAGGACTGGCCCATGTTCCTCCCCAGCCTCCTCGCTGTCCGACTCTGTTGCCAGCTCCACAGGCCGCTGGCAGACCACAACACTCCATTATTATCGTAATACTATTATTACAACTAGTCCTTGACTTGCAACAGTTTGTTTAGTGACCGTTCAAAGTTACAACGGCAGTGAAAAAAGTGACTGATGACCATTTTTCACACTTATGACCATTGCAGCATCCCCGTGCTCATACGATCAAAATTTGGCTGCTTGGCAACAGTTGTTTCAAATTTTAAGAAATCTAAATTCTTTCTTAGTCCTCAGGATGTTGCATCTGATGCTCAACTCAGTAAAAAATGGTTCCAGTGTAGACTTCTTACATTTCTGCAAATTTTTTATTTGGCAAATCTCAAGGATTTTGTCATCTCCTCCAATTCTTTTGTCTTCCACGTTTAACGGAATTGCTGTAAATTATTTGTACATCGATATAATTGCTATTTTATTAGAACATAATTGTAAAAATGTTTGTATTCGTAAAATTAAAGGATATATTCATCACCACAGTGAAGATTGTGTCTATCAACTGAATCTTTTTTTTAAAAACCAACACAGGAATAAAGTAGTGGCCAAAATTGTGGAAACCTTTTGGGGAAAGTGTATTTTCTAAAATTAGCTAATAACACCACTTTTTGTTTTTGGAGTAGTACCATAAAATTATATATCAATGGAAAGATAATTTAATTACTAATGTAATGCAATAACATTTATGAAGGATTTGCTATTAGAATAGCAGTTATAAAGAAGAGAAGTGAAATGAGATATACAAAAATTATCACCATGGAAAAAATGAGATATACAAAAATGATCACGTCAGTTAATACACTTAGTTGGGTAACATGAATTACGGCCTTACCATCTCTATCCATGGAGTGAATCAAGTCTTTTAGTTCTGCAGCTGTTATGTGAAACCAAGATTGAATGATGGCTTCTATTAACTGGGTTTTATCGCTGGGCCGCTTCTGACTAACAAGTTTCTTTAGTTGGCTCTGTAGATTTTCAATTGGGTTAAGGTCTGCGCTATTCCCAGGCCATTTTAGCAGTGGAATATGATTGTCTTGAAATTCCCCCCCTCCCCAAAAAAAGTGGTATTAGCAGCCATCAAACCTCAAAAATACCCTTTTCCCAAAAGGTTTCACAATTTTGGCCACTACTGCAGTTAGGAGCCCAGCAGAGTGTAATGCCCTCGTATTTAAAACTCCATTAAACTTTGACTTCTCGGAGTGGATTTTAACTTCGATGTTGTAAGGAAAATGGCAGTAAAATGCTTCTGATAAGCACTTCAATTTCTTGCCCCTTGTGGCTTGTACACTTCAATTTCTTGGATCCTGTGGTTTGTACGGAGAAATAATGAGTATATTAAAAATAGATCTGAAATTTTTGTACACACACACACACACAAAAAAAAGAGAGAGACTACAGGTGGGTTGAATTTGATCCACAGGGATCTAGCCACCTATAATGGACTGAAGAAGGACATTCTCTTGTTCCTTGTTCAGCAAAGGACAAAAAGAATGCCAAGTAAAAAAGCTGAAATTCCCTATTTTTCTCAGGAGAAAGCTGATCTTGGAGGAGGAATTAAGACAATGCTTTAAAAAAAAACCAACTAGCTTCTTTAGGTGACAATTTTCAGTATCTTGGGGGG
Source organism: Pseudoxenodon macrops (assembly GCA_032467955.1). Taxonomy (NCBI): domain Eukaryota; kingdom Metazoa; phylum Chordata; class Lepidosauria; order Squamata; family Pseudoxenodontidae; genus Pseudoxenodon; species Pseudoxenodon macrops. The sequence continues at coordinate 48,539 of JANHFT010004340.1, read as the reverse complement.
GACTGATGGACGGACTGGATAGGCACAGCAGCCCTCCAGGTTTTTTTTTGGTACTTGCGAACTGGGCAGGAGTTTAAACTAGCTATTTGGTTAGTCCAGGAGTCAGCAACCGGTGGCTCTGGAGCTGCATGTGGCTCTTTCACCCCTCTCCTGCAGCTCCCTGTCACGCAAAATATGTGTCACAACTGCCAATGTGCAATACCCACCGGCACACGATTTATTCAGATTTTCAACCCCAAGGAAATAAAATTTCAGAAGAAAACAGAACATTTAATTACATATGCTAATTTTGTGGCCGTTCAGGAAATAGTCAGGCACGGGAAGCCTGACAAGACAGCCTACAAAGTTAGCTAAGGATCCCCGCCCCATGGGAGTCTGACAGCCAATCAAAGTGCGTTTCTTAGACAGGAACAGGAAGGGTGGAGCCCAGAGTGTATAAAAAACCCAGGGAGACTCAGCAAAGCCCCTTTTCTCCTTTTTCAACATCTTGAAACATGTGATTGTCTTTTCCCCAGGACCTCAAAACCATGTGATCCTACTGTCCACCATTAAACCATCTTTCCAAGCAGCCACCATGTTTCCAGTGTCTTTTTCCCCACTTGGAGCTGAACCCAGATGGATTATTTCTTCCAACAATTCTAACTAAATTTGGATCCCATCCATTAAGTCACTTTCTGAACAGAGGCGGCTAGATGGTTTGGAGCAACAATGGGCTGCAAAGAATTTAATCTAATAAGCATAGGGGAGAGAATAAATGGCTTATTTCCAGATGATATATCGATTACTGAGATGAATCCTGTTCTTTATTAAGAACTAAGAAAGTAAAAAAGAGAACAAGCTGAGTAGAAATGCTCCATTATTACCAACGGCAAAGTTTTCATGGATTCATTTTCGCTGCAAATGCCCAGGTGCCTGCTTTTGAGTAGCCCTTCAAAACCCATAATCCTCAGCTAGTATATCCAATACTTCTGAAGGAAATGATGCAAAAAGAGGGCATTACGAGCACAAATCCCATTTGTGTCGGAACTGACTTTTCCCCCATATTGATTTTGACTAGTTTTCTACTAAAGATATATTACGCCAACACTTAGTAGATACGGATTTCGTTTTGCTTGCAAAGAATCTTAGGTCCAGGGTGGCTTGAGGTTCATGAAAGGAATGTCTAGTAGTGCAACATCTGGGCACAAGTGTGGTTTTTACAGAGGCAAGTGGCACCTGTGAGAAGTGCACATCAGCTGTCACCTGTCATTTCCGTAACCATTCCGAGAATGGTTCACATGCAGAACCATTCCTTGACCCGATTGTGCTAAAGCAGAGCTCCTGAATGAACAGATTACAAATCGATAAAATTCAGTAACACTCCAAAATTTGCTTCTATCCAATCACCCTCGCGACTGAGGCTCTGGAAGCATCGTATTGCAAATCCAACAATACATTTCAACATCCAGATAGCACCATTTATGGCTGCCCCGCAGTCAGAAAGGTAATCCGATAGATACTCTTGCAAATCCTTATTTTAGAAAGAAAAGCAGGGACTCAGATGCAACATCAGCAGCTTCAGTTCAATGATCCTTTTTTATTCACCCGCGAGGAGCAGAAACAGCAACGAAGGCTGTCTTGTCTGTGTTAAATAGCCATTCTTGGGCACCCTGCCTTATGATGCGCTTCCCATCCCTTGCCTAAAAAAGCTGCCATTTGGTTGGGAACCTGACTATCCTCCTAGTGTTTTCCTAGACTGAGATGAATGCAATGATTGCTTTATAAATACGTAAACCAAAGCCTTGCGCCGTTTCTAAAAAGGCACAAAGAAAACCGCAGTGGGCCGTTCCAGACCACCTCGATTGCCTAAACCAGGGGTCTGCAACCTGCGGCTCCGGAGCCGCATGTGGCTCTTTTAGGTCCTATGCTGTGGCTCTCTGTAGGGTGATCCCACAACTGGCTGGCCCCACCCCTCACCCTTCCCTTCCAGTCACTCCTTGCCTGGCCTGAGAAGGTACGGGCGATGGTGGGGGATGGAGAAGCGGCCAGGGCAGAGACAGAGAGAGGGGGAAGAGAGACAGACATAGCAAGAAAGAGAGATGTCAAAAGTCTTTTGTGGTTCCCACTGTTTTTTAACAACCAGTTCTCTGTCCTAATGACCGGCTGGATGGGCGTTGCTGGGGGTGTGTGTGGTGTCATGCAACTGGTGGAAGTGAGTGACATCGAGTTGGCCACACCCACCCAGGATTTCCGGCTCCCGGTGTTTTCTTTTCTGTGGGAAACTGGTCCAAATGGCTCTTTCTGAGTGTTTAAGGTTGCAGACCCCTGGCCTAAACTAAAACCAAACCCCAGAAGGAATTTTAAGAGGTATTACAAATGTTTCCAGTTTTCAACCCTGGAGCTGACTTGACCGAGGACATTTTGACGCTTCAGGGTTGCAACACTGGAGCGGGAGGGGGATAGGAAGGGGGGAATAGAGATAGTTGGGGTTTGTAGCCAAAGCAAAGTACTTTCTCCTGAGAACCAAGGACATTCCCACAAGTGACCAGAGAGGAGGAGTGAAGTTACCAGGCAACCGGACACCTTGATTGGGCCATGTGACTCTGGTTGTTTGGGGGAAAAGGAGAAAAGTTTTAATTAGGTGAAAACCGCAGGAACCTTCAGACTCGGTTTTCACCAGAACTGTGCCAATGTGATATATCCAATAAAACCATTCTTTGAAGAATTTACCTGCCTCGGGAGTCCCGTTTGCCAATGGGTGTATTACCTGGAACCCTGACACCAGTTTTTAACTCTGTCCCCTGCTTCCTACCCTCCCAACAAGATTACAAAACATGGCTGTGTTTTTTGTATTATTTAATAAACCGGCTCCTTTGCAGTTCATATACAATCACAGGCGATATTTTTTTTTTTTAAACTCCATTTTATACAAACATCTCCAAAAATAGTTGGGAGTGAAGTATGGTGGGAACTATTGCTCACTCTGCTAGTTAACATGCACGTATGAGAAGGAGGGAAGTTTGTTAGTGCATACCTCCAGAGCACAAAAGAAAAGTTAAAAAAAGAAGAAGAAAAGCCTCCAAAATGATACAGTAGATGACTCGGGAGTACAACCCGGACTGGGAATTCTCTTGTTCCAAGCGCTACGTAAGCAAACAGGAGTTGGGAGACTCTTTCGAGTTCGCTACATCCAGGGCTGGGGAGGGTTAAAGACCAATTCTCAAAAAGGTTGCGTGCCCTTACAAAAACAAAACTGAAAGGGTTAATGTCCACAAAATTAACTTTGTTTTGTCATGCTAGTTGACTTCCCCGTACTGTATCGTAATTGGCTCGTCCATTTATATATATATCTATATCTATATAATGTATCTATATACATGGCCATTTTATATAGAACCCCTTTTTTTTTTTTTTTTTTTGAGGTATGTAAGAGCAAAATACCTGCACCAATGTTGAGGGTGGGGGAAATGTGATCTTTAAAAGGAGATAAAACCTTCTCATGCGTCATAATTTGATTTTAGCCTTTGGGAGGGTGGAACGAGGTTAAAACGGAGCTTGCAAACCGTTAGCTGGTGTCCGCAGTGGGTGAGGTGCCTCCCTCCCTCCACCAAAGGGCGCCAACAGTGAGGGGGGGGCAGTGATCTATAAAAAAAAACACAACCAAAACCACATTGAAAGGCCAGGTGGATCTATCAAAAGTCCTGCTCCGGATTACAGGGAGAGCCCTGAAGTGCGGCTGTCATTTTGAGTTTTCTTACCCGAGTGTTTGTTCAGCTTCAACAAGGCTGAGCTGGAAATGAATCGACCTGCACTTCTGGGGATGTGTTTAATGCACTGTGTGAATCCGAAACTCTAGCTTGTTTCCCCCTTGGAACCAGCCACAAAAAGAAACTTTAAAAAACAACAACAGAATTCCTGCTTCACATATCACCTTAACAAACCAGAGAGGATGAGGCTTGAAGTTTGTTAGCTGCACTGACTTGCAAGAACAGCCACCCAGAAAGTTAAGTGTTTTAAGCCACAAGATGATTGGGCCTATTAAAGGACTATTGCTCTGCTTAATATTTCTTTTCTTCTACTGCTTTGATGGAGACAAATTCCTTTTGAAAAGTGGATTGCATTCTTCAGTCAATTATTCCACCTCCATCCCCCTTACAAGCAGGAGGGAACAATTCGGAGCATCGATTCTCTTTTCCCTTTTGTTATTTCAGACGCAGTTAGCAAAACAGAAAGGAGAGAAGGGAAGGGAAGGAGACATCTTAAAGGCTACGGGTTCCTTAGGATTTAAAATTAAACTACTTGACTCTTTTTATTTTCCTTTTACTTTTGGTTGTTTTTTTTTTTAGCATATTCATGAGACAAATATAGCTCCTTTAAAAATTTTCATTCACATAATGGAAACCTCATTTATTAAAAATATCACATTTTGTTGTTTTTTTTCAGATTAGAAATAGTAAAGTGCATGAAAAGTTTAAAATATAAGCTCAAGGAATCTCATATAGCAGCAAGCAGAAATACCCAAAAACATAAAAACAAATTTGTCTTTGTTGCTGCTGTTGAAAATTTAAGTGTAACTCTATCCATTAAGGCAAGGGGTGGGGAAAACGATGCTCCTTTTACGACTGGTGGACTTCAGCTCCCAGAATTCCTCAG
>JANHFT010004340.1:0-19277 GCA_032467955.1 Pseudoxenodon macrops | reverse complement strand
AGGTGTTGGACCCACTATTGCTGGTAAAAATGTATGCATGTAGGGCAGGGCTGGCCTTGTCACAGAGCAGAAACTAGTAGCAGATACCATATAAGGCATTTCTTTTGTTCCTGTCTCTATATCATTTGTTTTCGTTTTGGTAGAAAGACATTTCCAAATCCAAAGCAGGAGTTTAGAACTTTGTCTTCATTTTTAACTTAATAATTTTTTTTTAAAAATCAAGCAGATAGTACCTACATATATCCAGTGCCTAGTGTATTAAATAGTTAATATACCACATTAAAGGTTGGATTTTTTTAATCATTCTTTTGCTCAGACTTATTTATTTATTTTTTACTGTTTAAAGAACCCACATTTTAAATCTGAAAATAGCTGTTAGGGGTACTAAGTTATATTCTTGATTTGGACCCTGAAGGGTAGCATGGTAGAAATATCCAGCGTTCTCGGAAATATCTCTTAGGTTGTGGAAAAGAGAGGGATGAGCCATGGATATAGCAACACAAGGAAGAAGAAGAATGGAATATTCCTTCAGTCGGTATTGAAGCCCTCCTGGCCAAGTTAATTCACCGTCTGTCTTCCATGTTCCTGAATTAGCAGATTCTAGAATGTTTTTTTAGAAGCTAACTGTACATTTATAAGGAGACCAACTTGTGGAGAAGAGGAAACATACAAATAGAAACTTGTGAGAAAGCACATTATCTATCCACCAACAGAAATTACGTTTGGGAATAATAGTTTTTAGTGATCTCTTGTATATAATTAATTCCCTTGATCTGGTTTTGATTTTGATTGTTTTCTGAATGTCTCTTCCAAATACTGTGACCTTGTGTTCCTGATTTGGATAATGGATGTAACAATTCATATAACTGATATCATGATGAAATGGATTCAACTCAGAGTAAGGCTGTTATCCCATAATGCATTGAAAAATGATTCCTATGTTAGTTGCTTATGAACTCCTGGAGTGCAGATTAAAAAGATTCTACACTGCTCTGAATTGTTTGTGTAATATCAACTTTTATTGAATACAATACAGAACACAGTGTCCCAGTCAGAATAGATGACACCAATAAATAAAAAATATATTTTAGCTTTCGCAACATCAATGTGAATATAATTATTTTTCCAGTTTTTCCAATGTAGATTAGGGAGAGAGGATTGGGAAGATAATTTAAACAAAGATTTAAATTGGACAAAAATGGCATTGTAATTAGTTTAATAAGAAAATTATGGTTATAGGCAAAATATTTGTTGAAAAATCCGAAGTTAATTATTTTCCATTTAAGGTCCTTGTGAAAGAAAATAAACCTTTAAAAAAATCTTGCGTATTTGCAAAAATAATATAAAAGAAAAATGTCTATTAATCTATAAATGCCACAATGTCAGCAAATACAACTCATTGTTGGAATAAGAAAAAAAATTGTGTTACAGTGCAATACAGGCAGTCCTCAATTTATAACCACAATTGAGCCCAAAATGTATGTTGCTAAGCAGTACAATTAAGTTGAGTTTTGCCCCATTTTATAACCTTTCTTGCCGTAGTTGTTAAATTAATCACTGCAGTTGTTAACTTAGTACCACATTTAAATGCGTCTGACTTCCCCATTGACTTTATTAGGTCGCAAAAGGGGATCACGTGACCCCAGGATAATTGCAACCCTTATAAATACATGCGAAGGTGACTAAATTCTGATCATGTGACTGAGGATGGGGATGCTGCTGTAGTGGTAAATGTGAAAAATGGTCATAAATCACTTTTCTCAGTGCTGTTGAAATTTCAAACAATCACTAAATGATTATACATTGAGGACTACCTGTACTATATTCTGAAGTAATGCCCATCATACTCATGTGACTTACCTCGTTGTAGCTAAACCATAGAGAAACCATGAGAACAAATTAATTTGCATAAAGAGACATTGCAGAAGAAAATACAGGGGCAGTGGGAGATACTCGGGTCTTCCCATTTATTACCAGTTTTGTTTCATAACATTCTAGTTTCGTTTCTGATTCAGGAGCCAGACTGGGAAAAACGTGTGTGTGTAGAGGGGACATACTGTATTTTTCGGACTATAAGACGCATCAGTGTATAAGACGCATCAGTGTATAAGACGCACCAAGATTGCAAAGAGGTAAGAAAAAAAAAGTTTTTGTCCTCACCAGCCCCAGGAGCATTCTGCAGGCCTCCCAAACTCTCTGTGCACCATTTTTTTTAAAAGGGACTGTTTTTCACCCGTTTTTGCAAAAAAATGGGGTGTGCAGAGGGTTTGGGAAACCTGCAGTGTTTCTGTGGGCTGGGGGAAGGCAAAAACAACCCTGTTTTTCACAAAAACGGGGGAGTTTTTGCTTTCCTCCAGCCCAGAGAAACACTCTGCAAGCCTCCCAAACCCTCTGTGCACCTCGCTTTTGCGAAAAACGGGCCCATTTTTTTTGCAAAAATGGGATGCACGGGCAAGACTTCAGGAGGCCAAAGTTGCTGTATTGGGTGTATAAGATGCACCAACATTTCCACCCTCTGTTAGGGGGGAAAAGGTGTGTCTTATACTCCGAAAAATACAGTATTGAATTCTGTTCTTAAGGACTGAAAAGAATTTCTTCCTCAAGTTGCATTTTTCAAAGAAACCTTGACTATGTATTGTAATACCTTCTTTTTTTTAAAGCAATTTTGCACTAGGCCCCCTATTCATTTTTACTTTCTACTGGTGATATAAACTTTTAAAATTGTTATGGCACATTGGTATCTCTCCCAAATAAAACTGGTGCAGTAGCTTCTATTTGTAGATTTCAAACTGTATGTATAAATGAAGATGTCCCAGGCTGTGCCATACATTTGATATTTACCTAAAGGATTGAATTTGTAATATAAGTAGGCTCTGCCTCCTTTACTTTACATTAGAAAATGAGGGTGGTGCAAAACCTTGTAATTAAAACATTAATAAAAGATGTGGGAAACAGGCTGGGTAGCCTGCAAATATATTGCAGTGGTTAAAACACTTTCTCTTCTTTGATATTGTTCCCATCACTGTGGAAAGCCCACCTTGAACAATTTATAGCAAACATAATAAACAATAGAGAAATAGTTATTTGGAGGGTGGGTGAGAATCAAGCCCTTGTAGACTGTTGGGTCAGAGTTATGTTACCTTCCAGTAAACAGTCAGAGGTTACTGTGGATATGAGCTATTCTGGTATGTAACTTTTTAACCACTAGACAGGACTCAATGGAAGGGAGGAAATATATACCACAATTACTTCTCAGTGAAGAATACATTTCATCAAAGAGCAACTTGAAAACGGTTAAGACCAACATGTATTAGAAGCTAATCTTAGTTATGCCAGAGTTTGGAGAGCAACCTGATTTTAGAGCTAGCTTTAATGATTTATCTTAAAGAAATGTGCCGTGTATTGTACTGGCCTTGAGATGCCTCTAGCACAACTCTTAGGTCAGTAAGATAGAGATGCGAACTTCAGCCCACAATCCTGTTTATGTTTTATGCAATCTCCAGCCAACTGCATTATCAGCATGTGTGAGGTCCTCTGAGCTTGGTTATCTTGCAGATGTTCTGCTGGGAGCACCAAGGACCCCACAGCTCAACCCTGAACTACAAATATTTCTTTTCTATCTGTACAATATCAGCATCTGCTTGCGTTCACTGAAAAAGGGCCAGCTTTGAAATTCTGGATAGCACTGTTTTAAATCTATGACACAAACTGTGCCATATTCATGCTTATGCTATAATGCACAATTAGTGTGACAGACTATGAAAAGCACATCTCATTTATAATACATAGAAGTTTAGAACTAGTCAACTTATAGCATTTGTGTATCAACTGGTATTTTACTTTTGGCACTTCCTTGGAGAAAACAATGTTCCCTGAAGCTTGATTATGACAGAATCAGGCTTATACTCTTTCTTATCTACATGGGGCTGCCCTTGAAGACCATCCAGAAACTTCAACTGATCCAGAATGAAGCAGTGCAGATAGTGATGGACATACTCTCCCTTTGCCTATGTAACATTTCTGCTTTGCAAGCTGCTTTGGGTGCCCTGTAGAATCAAGGCATGGGTTATTGCCTATAAAATTCTACATGGCATAAGGTCTTGGCTACTTATGGGAATGCTCGTTTCCCTTATTATCTGCCTAGCCAATTTGATCAAACATCAAATCCATAAGGAATGCAGTGTAGTAACTGCAGTTACATATATATATATATATTGCAGAAATGGGAAATACGTATAATTATATATGGTAATATATATGCTTGTGTAGGAAGGAGAACTTGTCACTATCCAGTTGCTAAGGAGCTAGAACCCCAAGCAACCCTAAACAGCATAATAAATGGTGAAGCATAGCAGAAAATAATAGTTCGACAACATCCAAAAAGCAAGAGTGAACCCAACCTAATCTAAACATATGGCTAGGTGGCTCAATGGCTAAGACACTGAGCTTGTTGATTAGAAAGGTCGGCAGTTCGAATCCCTAGTATAGGTTTCCTGCATGAGCAGGGGTTTGGACTAGATGACCTCCAAGGTCCCTTCCAACTCTGTTACTGTTACTAAAAACTACTGGAAAGATTTCCTTGTCATCTTACTTCCACACTGAGCTATTCCAATTATTAATTTGGCATGCACAAATTCTGTGTTGTGGCCATTTAGTTCTATCCTGTTTATTTTAGTTTGTGAGTGGAAAAGGCATTTATAAACCCCTGGGATTTTTCCCAGACATCAAATTTCCCCACTTTTTTTTTTTTAAATCTCTGGGTACTTTGAAAGGACTGCTTCAACTTTACTCAAGGTTAACAGCTTCAATGAGGTGATTTTTAACAACATAGAATCTGGACAGGATTACAAAAAAGATCACACAGTGAGCTGTTAATCCACATATCAGACTGAGAGCAGCAAAGCAATAGGGGTAATTAGCTGGCAGTTGGCTGGTTTATAAATCAAGGTTTTGTGCCCACGTGTGAGATGCCGTCTGTTCCAAAGACATTAAATACTTCTGTTAATTCAGTGTCAAGTCACCTAGTGATGCAAGGCTTTTCCTGGGTCAAAACAAGCTTCTCAGTTGCAAAAGCACAGATTAGATAACTATTTTAATATACTATAGAACAGAGAGTTTCTACAATATAACTGTCGTGCTGACTTTATTAAATAAGGATAGGCTTAGGTTGCTACATGAATTGATGCCTATAATAAGTCTTATATACAATTGCTCAGCAACCTATTCATCAGATACCTTCCATTTATGATTTTATAACCTCTTTTTTACTTAGCCCAAGTAGAAGCTACTGAATCTATACAGCAACAAAACTGAGCGGCTCTTTCATTTGTTTTTCATTTACTCAGATTTCTTGGAATGAACAGGGCACTTTGAAACCCGAGCAGTTTATTCCGAGAACCAAAATGATGTCCACACAAACAGGTCTCCATTCAGTTATCTGCTGTAGTGAAAGTCTGCAAAATGCACCGTTTCAATTTTCCTTCCTCTTTAAAAAGATCATAGAACCAAATAATAATAATAATAATCAAGAAGATTAATTTTATTACACTCTAAAGCAGATGGCAAGGGAACCTAAGGCAGGATCATATGATACTTTCACACAAGTGTGTAATAATAATTCATTCTACACTGTCACAGATCCACATAGAACTTGGATACGATCCAAGTAGCCTTCATATAAGCAGGTTCTGACTTGCTTTGCAAAAACTTTCTCCAACATCCCAAAATCTCACACTGCCAAACATCTCAGCTATGTTGAGAAAAGCAATGCTATATTCAAGCAAGCTTTTTAAGCTATTTCTGAACTAGGAAAGAGACTTGTATTTTATACCTGCAGTCACAAGACAGAAAATTCTCATCGTAACAAACTCTTAATGTATTTAATCAAAAACCCAAATTTCTTAAAATATTGCCATTAACAACTGCTGCCATTCCTAATCAGGCTATTGGAAGGTATTTTGTGACCTGTGAATAATGCTATTTCTGAGAAAATATTCTCCATCCCAAATTTTGCCAAACCCAGCTTTAGAATTACACATATAACAGCAATTATCAAAACACAAATTTATAATTCAAAACTCCTTTTGACATCCAATTTCAGTTAGAATAAGGTATTGCATTATAGAATAAATAACCTCTAGCTTAAAAGTAACAGATACTAAGAAATTGATTTGGTGAGCTGAAAATTTATTTTAAAATGTACATGACAAAGAAAAATGCTGGAAGCAAACAAATGCAACAAATAAAGGATATTTTTAAAGAATTCAAACATTATGAAATGTGTGTCTAAATTTAAAAAGCTCATACTAGTCATATAATCAATTCTGGCTCCTAAAATTAATCCAGTATTCCCATTTATAAAACTCTAACCTTTTGTAAGTATTTTATAAAGATGATGGAATAGCATACAAAAAGCACAACAGGAGTTCAACTATCCATCTTGCTTTGCCTATAACTGTCACTATCTTGAAACTCCTACACAGCAAAGGATGGTTGCCCCAACTAACCTCCGTGCCATACCAACCCAGCTGAAAAGTACTTTTCACTCGAAGATGGATCCAACAGGAAAGGGTTGCTTCTACTGGAGAAAGTAAAATCGAAAGTTGAAAAGGCAGGACTTAAAAAGCTTCTCCTTGTCCTATCAAACAAAACTCCTCCCTTTAGCCCAAAGCGCTTTGATTCCTTCTAATCTGCATGGTAATAAGACCTATCAAAACTTGCAACTTGTAGAATTGATAGGAGGAGCTAGCATGCTTCTGTGAAATTGCCTCCATCTCAAATTTTGGGCAGCTTGGACGTTCTCGTTAGTCTAAATAAGGTGGAATTGTTGGATCCATCTTCTAGTGATACTTCATAATAAATACAACCATCTTTCTCAGTTACAATAGAGTAAGTCAAGAAGAAAGGGATATACAGGTAGTTCTCTTACAACTTACAACCACAATTGAGCCCAAAGTTTGTGTTGTTAAGGACCCTGTTTCCCTGAAAATAAGACCTCCCCGGAAAATAAGCCCAATCAGGCTTTTGAGCGCATGCACTAAAATAAGCCTTCCCCAAAAATAAGTCCTCCCCAAAACACAGCAGCAGCCATGAAGTGATCACGCTCACCGCCTCCTGCACCTCAAAAATAATAAGACCTCCCCAAAAATAAGCCCAAGCACTTATTTTGGGGGGGTCAAAAGAAAATAAGACCCTCTCTTATTTTCGGGGAAACACGGTAAGAAATTTGTTAAGCGAGTTTTGCCCCCATTTTACGAACTTTCTTACCAAGTGAATCACTGCAGTAGATAAATTAGTAATCTGGTTAAATGACTCTGGCTTCCCCATTGACTTTGCTTGTCAGAAGATTGCAAAAGAGGATCACACAACCCCGGGACGCTTCAAGGATCATAATAAGTATGACCCAGTTGCCAAGCACCTGAATTTTGATCATGTGACCATGGGGATGCTGCAAAAGTTGTAACTGTGAAAAACGGTCATAAGTCACTTTTTTTCAGTGCTGCTGTAACTTTGAACGGTCATTAAATGAACTGTTGTAAGTCAAGGACTACTTGTACTAACACATTACTGCCACGATAGGTCAATGTTAACAGTTTATAGCACCTAATATGGCTTTCTACAGCTCTACTTTTGAAGTAGATCCCCAGATGCTACAAATGGTTGTAAATGCAAAGCAATCACGTGACCATCAGTACTGGGTCGTAAGTACCTTTTGGAGGCCATTTCTAACTTCAAATGGTAGCTAAGTAACCAGTCATAAGTTAAGGACTACCTTGTATTACTTAAGAAAAAAACAATCACGTCTCATCCAAGAAAAATCAGAACTGAAGAAGCTTCTTAGATGAGAAGCGAAACATCTTCAAGGAAAATCAAAGTCCAGTTGCCTTTTTAAAAAGCACCTTTGGGCTTTTTATTGATTCTTTTATTATATTAGATCCAGTTTAAAGCGATTATCTCAAAACAATGTAACTCACAAAATGTGCAATAAAACAGAAATGCTGCTCTAAAATCAATGAGTGATGTGAGACTATAAAAATAAAATCCAGATTTCAAATATTATACAACAGAATACATTTATTCTGCCCGTCAGATATACAATTTTAAGTAAGATTTTACTGTTTTTCCAGATAAAGTTTTTATTCTACAAAGTTGCAAGCTTCAGTCTTTATGTTCTTTGCTACTCCCACTCTTTTACCTAACATAAATTATTATTCAGGGGGGTTGAAAATTACATAAATTCATTTATCACAAAATTGTCATTTATTAACTCAAAATAGCACTTGTGCCAATCTGCAGCCTTTAAAAAAAAGTCAAGCAATTGATACAGAATATAAAACAGAATATATACAGAAATAAAAACCTTACACATTTCGCATTTCCTATATCTTATAAGAAGCATTTCTAATTAGCTCCCACTCTTATACTTTTAGTATTGTAATAGAAGCAGGTGCTTCCTTTGTAATAATCCTGATGTTGCAATGCAACTATGCTATATCTGAAGTGGGAAGTGGTATGATGTCTTTATTTATAGCAAGAGTGTTCCATTAAAGATATTTCCTGCTAAGAACATAAGAATAGCTCTTCTAGATCCGGCAAAGACCCATCCTAGTGTAGCGTTTGTGTCTTTTGGTGGAAAATCAGATTCAGGTAGTCCTCAATTTACAAGTTTCCTTAGTGACCGTTCAAAGTTACAATGGACCTGAAAATAGTGACTTATGACCATTTTTCTCAGTTGTGACCGTTGCATCATCCCCATGGTCATGTGATTTACATTTGGATACTTGACAACAGATTCACATTTATGACAGCTGCAGTGTCCCAGAATCATATGATCACCTTTTGCGGCCTTCTGACAAGCAAAGTCAATGAGGAAACCTGAGTCTTTCGAGAGAAGGGCGGTATACAAATTTAATAAATAAATAAATAAATTCATTCACTTAACAACCGTGTTACTGATTTAACAACTGCAGTGATTCACTTAATAAACATGGCAAGAGAAGTTGTAAAATGGGACAAAACTCACTTAACAAAATGTCTCACTTAGCAGCATAGATTTTGGGCTCAATTGTGGTCGTAAGTTGAGGACTATGTACTCATGGTGTGCACGGGTGTCCAAGGGTGTGGACCTCAACTCTCAGAATTGAAGAGCACGGCTGGCTGGGGAATTCTGGGAATTTAAGTCTACAAGTGCTGAAGTTGCCAAGGTTGGAGTCTCCTGCTTTACATTGTTGGTTTTAAAACTTCTTCCATTCAGTTTCATTATTTCTGATCCTAATGGCTTCCTAATAAGAAAAACTACCATCTGTCCACCTTCTCTGTAGTATGCATGATTTTATACATTTTTATCGTGTCTTCCCTTTTTTTCCAACCCAGACACACTTTGAAATATTCTAGCCTTTTCTCATATGGAAAGTGTTTGAGCCCCATGGTTACTTAGTTTGAAGTTTTTGGTAATTTTCCAGCACAAACCTTTCTGAAATGTTGCTACCACAACTAGATAAACAATATTCCAGCTGAAGACATGGTAATCAATTTGTACAAAAGCAGAACTGTTGGTGGTTTTCATTCCTTTTCCTAATGATCAAACCAACCATAGGGCAATAACGCAACATATTTATTAAAGTTCTGTGCAACTATGTGACTTGGTGAAGAAGGCACTGAATCAGTCCCTGTTTCTCTTTTTACTACTGTATTGATTTGGCATTCTCCAGGGTTAATCAGCCTAAATATTCAAGATTGCAAAATTATATAGACATGATGCCAATGGTTAAAGGAATCCTCAGCGTATGTCTTTTTTTATTTATTTATGTAAACTATGTAATGTCTTTTGTTCAGGAGCTCAGGGTAGAAACACACAGCATCCCTCCTCCTATTTTTTTCTCACATCATCAATCCTGTGAGATAACAGGACATTGAACTGATAAAGAACAATTGGATCAAAGTCACCCAATGAGTTTGCATGGCTGAAAGTAGGTTGAATCTGAATTTCTCCAATGACAGTGCAATGTTGTGTGTGGTTAATGGTGGGTTTTTTCTCTCTGAAAGTGCATGATATTGCATTTAAACTGAATTACATTTGATATTTGGTTAATATTTATCCAGCTGAAAGAAACTTTTCTGGAGTTCTTTACCATCATTTTTGATTTTCATCCCCAAACTCACTGCTTATCCCAAATCAAGATGATTTATGAACAAGTTGGAAATCCTTGTTTTCAATATTGAAACTTCTTCTGGAAAGAATTCCAGTCCTTTTTTCTCTCAGAAAACTACCCATTTATTCCTGGGCCTTGCTTTCTAGTTATTAAACAGATAGCAATTCATATAATTCTGTGTGAAGTATTTGTGTCCTTTTGGAATTTTTATTTTTTTAAAATCTTTGCCACTGAATGTTATCAATGTTACTGGTAGGCCCTACTAAATACATAAAGGAAGTCTGAGTAAATAAAAGTGTCAGGTAGCATATTTTACAGTGATATCAACAAAGTGGACTGTGTTCAAAGGAAAATAATCAAGATAGAAGGGGTCAAAAGAAAAAAAATATGTCAATGCCAATGGATGTGTTAGGTATATTTAACCTGCAAGAAGACACGATAGTTGTCTTCAAACCTCTGCAAAGCTATGAGGTGGAAGGTAGGGCAAAACTCCTCAGGACTGTTCCAGAAGACAGGATAAGAAATACAGATTTCAAATTATCTTGGGTGGACATGAAAAAGAATTTCCTAACAATAAAAGCTATTTTTAAAAAACGAAACAGGTTGCCTGAGGAGCTAGCGTTTCCATCAATGGAGTCTTTCCATCAATTCAGCGCAGGCTAAATCTGTTGACTGGTGTACTATGGTCTCTTTGAATTGAGCAGAGGGTTGAGCGAGATAATCTATGTGTTTGGTACTTGTTGCATATATTATATAAACATAAATAAAAACAAACTGAGATATGCCAATGTGAAAAATATATCGACCCCCTAGTTCAATCAATTTTATTGAAGGAAGAATCTATCTTAATTCATATTCATATATCTAGCCTAACAATCGAACTCCATAAATTTCACAAACTTTTACTCTCCTCTTGTAATTCTTTTTCATATAGAGCACCATTTCCCCACTTCAGCCATTTTCAGCTATAGGAACTTCAAACCCCAAAATTCACTGGCATTAATGAGAGTACTGAGAATTGAAGTTCATATACCCAAAAAATTTGCCAAGGTTGGGAAGTAAAGGTTTAACGCCTCTGTTAGAAACTAATTCATGCTTTTGAGCCCACAAAAGATTATAAAATCATTTGTAAAACTCTCGAGTCTTCACTGATTTACCTTCAGAGACACAGCCTTGAAATGGAGAAGATTTGGGACAACTTTGAAACATCAGTGCAGCATAAAACTATTCAGTAAGTCACAAAGAATCTCTCTACAGGCCTCTTTTACCTCAATCAGTCAGCATTAATGGCCGGTCATAAGAAAATCACTGGGTAAAAATGGCATTCATGAGAGAACAGGAAGATGGAAGTCATGTTCAGCCAGAACATTGATTATTGTCTCATGTTTGCCAAAAAGCCTCTGGATGAGTTTTCAGACTTCTGGAAAAAAAGAAACCAAATGAATCAAGTAATTGAATTTTCCAGATCAAATGTATGTCTTTTAAGTGTGACAAAAAATGAACACTGCATTTCATGGTAATGACCTCATACCAAGTTTGAAGAATGGAGATGATTTACTCAAATTCTTTGATGAGGAATTTTGTCAAAGGCTTTTTTGAAAACCAAACATTCAAAACTGATAATCAACTTCATCCATCTGCCTGCTGACACCCTTAAAAAAGTCTTGGTGAAGATTGGTGAAGCAAGATTGCAGAATTCATGCTGACTGTCCTTCATCAAGGCTAGCCAGCAAGTCTATGTGCTTATTTTTATTATGACTGTTACCAATTTGCCCAAAACAGACATTAAGCAAACTAACCAAATTTCTTGGATCTCTTTTAAAATAAGTTAGAGAAGCATTTTAAGGGAGGTAAACATGGCAAAGTCAATTAGATTAAACCAAGTTATCTAAGGAACCTATGCAAGATGAGGCTGCTTTTCATCAAATTGAGTATTGTGGAATATTTACCACCCAAATGTTTTAAATTATTTATTGGCTGCTAGTGGGAATTTATACTGAAATCTACAGATTGAATGAAGCGGTTAAAGAAACAAAAAAGAATCACTCTAAACATTATAAAGGTAGTCCTTGACTTATAACCACAATTGAGCCCAAAATTTCTGTTGCTAAACAAAACAGTTAAGTGAATTTTGTCTAATTTTACAATCTTTCTTGTCACAGTTAAGTAAGTCACTACAGTTGTGTTAAGTTAGTAACACAATTGTTAAGTGAATTCCCCATTGACTTTGCTTGTCAGAAGCTCGCAAAAGGTGATCCCATGACCACAGGACACTGCAACCAACATAAATATTAATCAGTTACCAAGCATCCAAATTTTGTTCACCTGACCATAGGGATGCTGAAACAGTCATAAATATAAAAAATGGTCATAAGTCACTTTTTTCATTGCCATTGTAATTTCAAAAGGTCACTAAACGAACTATTGTTGAGGTCTACTAATATTGCAGAATTGCTTTAAAATACTAATACATCTAAGGCTAAGAAGTCTTTAGGTTGCACTTAAAAATATGGCATTTAATTTCATTGTACGAGGTACAATGACAATAAACTAAACTAAACTAAAAACTGAGCATTATGCAATACTGATGCAACAAACTAGTGACTCAGAAGCTTATTTTTTATAACAGATTTACTCTGGAAGGATGTGTTAGAAAATGAATCAAGTAATAACAGACTAAGTAATTTCATAGATTTTACACCACTCTATTCCGTGTGATTTTTGTTGAGAAGCTGACCACAGTGTCCACTTTTCTTGCTCCAGTAACCAAGGATACCATTCAAAGTCATTATTTAATTTTTAGAGAGAGATAATAATATACTAATGCTACAAGGTTAAGCACAGCAAGTCAGCTAGACAGTCACATCAAATATAAAAGAACAAGTTTGCAAATTAGACGTATAATTGATCTTCAAAAGCCATTAAACATTATAAATAAGACCTAAAATGAAGTATGGGTCAATGAAGCTTTTCTTGTCATAGAAATGTATGTAAAAAAGCTGTAGTTGTCAGCCAAACAGGTTTATCATATACACTACAAGGACATAGGATTCCCTATCTCTAACCTCTCCCTAGAGTTGAAGAATACAAAACAGACTATCTACACCACAGGGTTAGTTATGACGTACTGTGAGACATTGGGCCATTATCTTTAAAACATAGAGTTAAACACATTTTTCCCTAAGAGAAGAAAAACTCACAAAGAGTACAAAACAAAAGAGGTTGAAATCTATGATTACTCTGTTGATGCATGTACTGTACTGATTAGAGCAACCTTGAATGAGGATGCTAAAAAAACTTAAGAGAATCGAGTAAACTGAACATTAGATTTAATTTTGAAATTTAACTTGCGTAAATAAGTCCTGGTTATTTACTAAATGCTTATTTATTTCCAAATCAAATAAAAGAATTGGAAAAAAATTAAGTTAACATAAGAAATGTAGTTAATGTGCAGCCTGAATGTCTGTAACCCTTATTCTATGAAAACACCAATTGCTCAAAAACATCTGTTGTATATTTAGTATGTCAAAGGATTCAACTGAGAGCAGAAAATCTTGTATACTGTATGCCAAGATACTACCATTATTGTCAGATTATTTTAGTGTTTTACTGTAATAAAACTAATCAACCAAAACAGTCTCTCTCAATTAAACAACCCATACAGAAATATTAAAGTGTATTGTTATGTTTAAGTACTCCCCGATTTACAACCATTATTCATCCCAACATTTCTGTTGCTAAGTGTGTTAAGTGAGTTTTGCTCCATTTAGACTTTTCTTGCCACAGTTGTTAAGAGAATCACTGGCAGTTGTTATGTTAGTAACATGGTTGTTAAAGTCAATCCGGCTTCCCCATTGACTTTGCTTGTCAGAAGTTGGCAAAAGATGGTCACATGACCCCCCAGGACACCTCAGCTGTCATAAATATAAGTCAGTTGCCAAGTGTCTGAATTTTGATCATGTGACTATGGAGATGCTGCAGCAGTTAAGTGTGAAAAATAGTAATTTCAAATAAACTGTTGTAAATCAAGGACCACCTGCATTTTGGACATATAGTTAAGTCTTTCAGCCATTATTACTCTTTTAAAAAAAAGATCAGATTAATACTTTATTGTTAATTTCACAGGAGGAGGTTCCCCCAAAGAGAAATCAGTAGTTAATGACTTCAGAAAAACAAATTGCTCTTCATTTATTTCACAGTCAGGTTTCTATTGGAGGACCAATTACCATATTTTTCAGAGTATAAGACACACCTTTTTCCCCCTAACAGAGGGTGGAAATGTTGGTCTGTCTTATACATCGAATACAGCAATTTTGGCCTCCTGAAGCCCTGCTCCTGCATCCCATTTTTGCAAAAAATAGGCCCGTTTTGTTTCTCAAAAACGGGGTGCGTAGAGGTTTGGGAGGTTAGCAGAGTTTCTGTGGGCTGGTGAAAGGCAAAAGCTCCTCCATTTTTGTGAAAAACGAGGTGCGCAGAAGGTTTGGTAGGTCTGCAGACTGCTTCTGAGGGCTGGGGGAAGGAAAAAGCTCCCCCATTTTTGCGAAAAACAAGCTGTTTTTCACAAAAATGAGAGTGTTTTTGCCTTCCCCCAGCCCTCAGAAACAGTCTGCAGGCCTCCCAAACCCGGTGTGTATCCCGTTTTTTTTTTTCAAAAAAAGATTAAAAATGGGCCCAATTTTGAAAAAAGACAGAGTGCAAAGAGGGTTTTGGGAGGCCTGCAGATTGTTCCTGGGGCTGGGGAGGACAAAAACTTTTTTTTCTTACCTCTTTGAAATCTTGGTGTCGTATACACCGGTGCGTCTTATAGTCAGAAAAATACGGTACTTTTCTCCCAATAATGTTATTTTTAATAAAACCTTTCCTAAATCAACTCCAATAGCAATCTTTTATAAAGTAAATATATCACTTGAATTTGTCAAGATTCAAGTAATATGATTAGTCCTTGAAAACTATTTAAGGAAAACTGCTATTTTTTATGAGCGACATGTGCATTTAGTTGTGTCTGCTGCATTATTAGTTTTTACTTGTTTACACAGGAAATTTCACTGGGGTTATGGAAAATTTAAAAACAGAACTGCAATTGAATAATAGTCAAGACTAATACGTTAAAACCAACTTGAAGCTCAGAATGTATACTGATTTTTCTCTCTTGAAAGATCAAGCTAACTCTTAGCTGCTATTTCATATAATTAATTGTATGGAAAAATCAGATAAAAGGAAGATTTCAGGGCTTCTACACAAACATCTCAAGTCAGTATAGATATAACAGTCCCTTTTAGACAATGTTAAACTTACATCCATTTGTTAGGGACCATTCAAAGTTACAACAACTGAAAAGTGATTTGATTGGTTTTCACAATTACGACTGGTCATGTGATCAAATTTGGACGCTTGACAACTGGCTTGTATTTATGATGGTTGCACTGTCCTGGGGTCATGTGATCATCTTTTGCAACCTTCTAACAAAGAAAGTCAGTGGAGAAGCCAGATTGACTGAACAACCATGCTACTATCTTAACAACAGTGATTCACTTTACGACTATGGCAAGGTCAAAAAATGGGGCAAAATGTATTTAACTGTTTCTCTTGGGCTCAGTTGTCGTAAGTTGAAGGCTACCTGTATGTAAAAGTATGTTAGGCAAATGCAATGCTTAGTAAAATTAAAAGCATTTCAAAATAGTTCTTTTTGAAAAATGTGTCATTAGGTAACTTTACAATTAATACAGAATTATGAAATATATGAAGTCTATAATTTCCTTGTTAAAGAATAGGAATAAATTGATTTCCCCCTTTAGGAAGAACAAACATGTTGCCTCCACGGCATCAAAGTCTGCTGTGCAATTTTTACCTGAAACAAATAAAATGTGGAATATCCTTTTCATTTAAAGGACAGTAAAACAGGATAGATACCTGAAAAATAATACAGCAGCATGGAATATGCTTGATAAGATAATTTTAGCTAATTCGAGCATTTTAACTACAAAATGCTCTGCTGAGCATGAATGTTCCAGATCATAGACTGAGAAAAAGCAGGATCAGTGTAGGTTTTCATATTATTTTCTACCTCATTTAATTTAGGACTGGAGAGAATTTGGTTTAGTGGTTAAGACACCAGGTAGAAAGTGGGAAAGCACGAGTTCTAATCCTGCTTTAGGCATTAAAGCTGGCTGGATGACTTTGGGCCAGTCACTTTCTCTCAGCCCATCTCAGCTCATAGGGTGGTTGTGGAGAAAATAGAAGGAGAAAGAAGTATTATGGTATATATGTTCTTTGCCTTGGGTTGTTATTAAATAAATAAATGATATGGTATCAAACTTGAAATGTAAGCAGTTGAATTGCCATTCAACCAGAAAGCCTAAAGAACACTATTGAAAGTTCCCAATAGGCTGATTCTGAAAATATCACAGAACATACCTTAGATTGTTTTGACATTCTAATTGGACAATTGACAATACAATAATGAACAATAGAAAGAAAACCGTTTAGTGCAAGCAAATGCAAAAGGTTAAAATTCATTTTACTTGCTGCCATTAAAAATATGTAACAATAGATAATTAAGAAGGCAAAAGCCCCTGGTTTTGACAAACCCATCAAGAAATCACATTCTTATTTAATAAGAGTCCTCCATCTGATTAAATACAGGAAGTCATTGACTTACCACAACTGAGCCCAACATTTCTATTGCTAAGCAAAACAGTTGTTAAGTGGATTTTGCCCCATTTTATGGCCTTTCTTACCACAGTTCTTAAGCGAATCATTGCAGTTGTTATTAACATGGTTGTTAAGTGAATCTGGTTTTCTCATTGACTTTGCTTATCAGAAGGTAGCAAAAAGGGGATCATGTAACCTGGGTCTCTGCAACCCTCATAAATAAGTCAGTTGTCAAGTGTGTGAATTTTGTTCACATGACCATGGGGATGCTGCAGCAGTCATTAAGTGTGAAAAACAGTCATAAGTCACTTTTTTCAGTGCCACTGTTAACTTTGAATGGCCCCTAAACAAAATGGTTGTAAGTCAAGGACCTGTATTTGCATGCTAGCTTATTCACACATTATTATTTATAAATGTATTACTAAATGTATTTGCTACCAACTCACCATGGAAATGCAACTGTCCACAAAATTTAAAAAATGACTAATTGAAATGCCGCTCTTATAAAGGTAAGGAGATAACACATACACATACATACACCTAGTCAATCAAAGGACAGACAAAAGCGACTCTGAATATGTAGAACTGGTTTACCCTGGACAGAGAATCAATGGTTTACATATATACACAAAACAGCTGCCCCCATCACCCAGGATTTGTACATCTGGATTAACACTTTTAAGATAAATGTGTGCACACAGTCACCCTTTACACAACTTGTTACATTCCAGAGGCATTCCGTGGAAAATACAGGTGCCCACACAAAATTCTTCCTCTGGAGTGAACAGGATATTCCACATTATTCATAGTTGTGGTTGTTGTTGTTTTTCCCCATTGAACACAAACATTAACTACCAATCTTTAAAGAAGCCTTTTGGCCCTTCCAAAAGGCTTCTTTAAAGATTGGTAGTTAAATGTTTAGAGTGGATATAAAAGCCTATATAAAAACCTAGAACACCACGTTGTCGTGGATATACTTACATGTCACCCTTACACAAAGTTTTAAGAGGTGAGCATTGTTTCCTTCAATCCTACACAGCTTTGGTTGAAAACATGTCACGTGGGACAAATGTCATGCAATATGAAGCGAACGTCTAGACCCAGATCCCTTGTAAGGAAACATCCTTTTAACAACCCCCACAACACACACCCACACCCTGGGCAACCCACACCCTGGGCAACCCACCCCCCCTCCCCGCAAGACCTGTGTCCTAAAGTTTCACCCAGATTAAATAAATTACGTCCTGTTTTTTCCATCCAGTTACTGGGGGAGACTCGCAACGGCAACTGGAGGGAGGGGGGGAAAAAAGAAAGCTACATTATGGAGGAAAAGTTAAAAGTTAGTGTGACACCTGGAGCTTTTCCAAAGCAAGTTCTTGGCCGCACATGCGGCCAGAGTAACTTTTAAGGGTGAGTAATAATAATAGTAGTAATAGTAAAAGAAAGGGAAAGGGAAAGAAGGAAAGAAAGGAGGAAGGAAATAAGAGAGACAGAGAGAAAGAACGGAAAGAAAGAAGGAAACAAATAAGAGAGAGAGAGACAGAGAAGGAAAGGAAAGAAGGAAAGGAAAGAAGGAAAGAGAGACAGAGAAGGAAAGGAAAGAAGGAAAGAAAGGAGGAAGGAAATAAGAGACAGAGAAGGAAAGGAAAGAAGGAAAGAAAGAAGGGAGAGAGAGAGAGACAGAGAAGGAAAGGAAAGAAGGAAAGAAAGAAGCGAGAGAGAGAGAGACAGAGAAGGAAAGGAAAGAAAGAAATAAGAGAGACAGAGACAGAGAGAAGGAAAGGAAAGAAGGAAAGAAAGAAGGAAGGAAAATTTCTCATTTTTTTCTCCCCAGCGAAAGGCGTCTCTTCCACACGTCCAAGGCGCCTGGAAGCACCGAAAAGGGGAAAGTTGCGGAACAGCAGCAAAAAAAACACACAACCTCAAACGCAATGACGAAAAGGCAGGAAAGTTGTAAAGATGCACGCCCAGGAACACACTAAATACACACACACACAGGCCTGCACACGCAAGACCTCGGCTGACACGCGACCTCCCCGCGTGTTCGGCCAGCGCGTTCCCACACACGCCGGCGTGACTTAACACGCGCTGACCTCCCTTCTCACCGCCTGGGGTTTCCCGCTTAGCAGGCCGGCTGGCCGGGCCTCCCTCCTTCGCCTCAGACCAAGGCCCATCGCCCGCCTGGCGCTCACCTGCATCCAGCCCCCGGGGCGTCTGTCGACGGGGCTGAGGCGGCTGCTCAGGCGGCGGGGCTGAGGGCGAGAAAGACATGCAGGAGGCAGCGGCCGGGCCGGAGCGAGCGCAGGGCGGGCTCGAAGAAGCCACGGGCCTGACGCGGCGGCGGCGGCGGCGGCGTGGAGAGAGCGGGGTGGGGGGGCTTGGCGGTGAAGCGGGCAGGCGGACACCCTTCCCGGGCCGTCTTTCCCTCCTCCTCCTCCTCCTCCTCCTTCTCCTCAGGCCTCGCCCCACCTGTGC
>JANHFT010004339.1:82603-102576 GCA_032467955.1 Pseudoxenodon macrops | reverse complement strand
GAGTATAAGACACACCCAAATTATCAGCCCCAATTAGGGGGAGAAAAGGTGCGTCTTATACTCAGAAAAATACGGTACTTGGAAAACCATGTGGACTTTTTTAAATTTATTGAATGTGTTGCAATGTTTTAATACACGATACTGTCTGCTTCCAGTTTTACAATGAGCCACCTGGAATCCTAGGAGGTGATGGAATAGAATTACATGTAAGTAAACATTATGATTTAATGTGTAGGCTTGACTTACCCACGTGCCATTCATGAAAAATGAAGAAAAATAGGTATTTAAAAACCTGTGTTGACAGACGAGCACAATTCAAAGCACACCGACAATGTCTCCTCGAATGGTGATGAAATGTTTGCAACCAAATTGCCAATCTTGGGAGTTTAAACCAACATCATAATGAATGAATCGCCACACCTATCTTAAGCCACACGGGGGCATTTGCGGGATGTAGATGCAACATAACAAAAGCAGCGTTGTAGCATTGCTTGCAAGGTCTGCCCCTTTTGGGTTTGTGTGCAATGGGAAAGAGCAAATCTGAAAGGGATGAGACTTCTGACATTGTGTTTTTTTATTCCCATCCCCTGTAGATGCTACTGAAAGAGCTGTGGTGGTGCAGTGGTTAGAATACAGTACTGCAGGCTAATTCTGCTGACTGCCAGCTTCCAGATCAAGGTTGACTCAGTCTTCCATCCTTCCGAGATGGGTAAAATGAAGGATCCAGATTGTTGGGGGCAATATGCTAACAATATGATAAACTGCTTAGAGGGCTGTAAAGCACTATGAAGCGGTATATAAGTCTATAAAATAAACTGACAATGCAACACAACCACTCCACTTGTTCGTGATTTCCTTCCATGGACATTCTGATCTGGGCAGCAGGCTTGATTAGGCATCAGGAATTTGAATGTGTAGCAAAACATAGCTAATGGTTTTATATAGCCTAGGGCAGTGATGGCTAAATTTTTTGGTGTCGCGTGCCAAAAGCGTGCGAGCGACAGTGCGCACATGCGCACACCCATAATACAGTGTGCATGTGTCCCCTGCATGCACCCCATGTCAGCACGACCCCCTGCGCATGCACGCGTGACCCCCGTTCCATCCCACCCCCCACGCATGCTCATGACCCCCTGCATGCGTGCATCTTCTGCATGTGCCCCACCTCTCATGCATGCACAGCAGAGATCCGAAAACCAGCTGGCTGGCAGGAGGCACGCGTACATATACGGTGGAGCTGAGCTGGGTGAGGCTCGCGTGCCCACAGAGGGCTCTGCATGCCACCTGTGGCACGTGTGCCATAGGTTCCCCATCTCCCTAGAGATTTCATGCAAAACATTAGATTGGTGTCTCATGAAGTGGTTCATGGATATTATTTTCCCATCTCAATCTGTCACCTGCCTCCCATCAGCTGTTTTTGGGCAAAATAAGCGAAAGTGAGTGAATGAGAGGGGAAGAAGAACAGACAGATGGGTAAATGTGGGTGACTGACAAGTGCGAAAGGCAATCAAGGAAAAAGGACCATTGAGTCCAAGAGTGGTAGCATGCACATTAGTGTGTGAGAGGCAGGGAAATGTGAGAGAACAATACAGCGTTCATTATTCATTATATAGATATAAAAATAAGGCTGCCTCTTTGGCTGGAAGATTTAGACTGGAGTTGTTTTTAACAATTAATTACGGTAATACAGTACAGGTAATCCTCGACTTACAATAATTCACTTAGTAACCATTTGAATTACAGCGGCACTGAAAAAAGTGACTTATGACCATTTTCACACTTACAACCGCTGCAGCATTCTCCATAGTCATGTGATCGAAACTTGGATGCTTGGCCATTGGTTCCTATTTATGACGGCTGCAGTGTCCCGGGATCATGTGATCAGTTTTTGCAACCTTCCGACAAGCAAAGTCAATGGGGAGGCCATTGATTCCAGATTAATGGAACTAAACTTAATACCTGCAGTGATTCACTTAACAACGGTAGCAAGAAAGGTCAAATGGGGCAAAATTCGCTTAGCGAACGTCTCGCATAAATGCTGGGCTCAACCGTTGTCGTAGGTTTTAGGACTGCTATCTGTAACGCCGTATTAAATAGAGTAGCCCATGCATTGCAATTGCATGTATCCACGCAAGAGAGAAAGGTGACAGACCACTGGAAAAGGCAAGCAGAAGACAGCAATGGAATACAGAGACCACACAAAAGCGGTCGTCTGAAGTTTTATCCATCCAGAAGGCATGGGAGCTCCTGAGCAAAGCAGGAAACCTTCCACCCATTTTGCAGATCGGGTTTCAATAGGTGGCTGAACCTGCCATTCCAGTCTTTTGTTGGAACTCACCTTCTCCCCCATCCTTAGCCTGCTTGAGGGACAGCACCTGAAGGATGTTCCCTTAACTCGCTCTGTCGTAAGAGCACCACTCGCCAACCGCATTGCAAAGACAGGAAATAAGAGACCAGCTACAAAATTATGTTGTTGTGCTCCCACACAGAAGGAAAACCACATTATTATTGGCTGTCTTGAGGCACCTTTATTTAGCAAACAGACTCTTTGGGAATATTAACAGAGCTGATGTCAAGGTTGGTCCTTAAGGAAAACGTTGCTTCCAACTTCCCAGGTTATAATGCAGCTTCCCACATCTCAGAGCACCAGCCGGATTGGATGTTGGCAAGAAGAGACCGATTTTATCCTTCTGAAGACATGGTGATTTTTTTCTTCTAAAGACCACATTTCGATTTTGGGGGGTGCAACCAATAGGAAGTAGGAATGAGGGGTAAAACCAGCAACTTGTATGAGGTTAAACGATGTAATTCCTGCTAAAGAGTGACAGAAGCTACCTTTCCAAAGGTTTCTTCTTATAGCACCAAGAAAACCACTCTTCTTCCCAAAACATCTGGCCCTGATTTTTCTTCTTCTGCCTTCCTTGACTTCACTACATTTCAGACCTAAGCTCCACCTTGTAGCAGGAAAATTCGACAAAGATGGATTACATGTAGGATTAAAATCCTAAAAGGTTTCCTTTTCAGACAAGTTGGGTGCGGACTTCTTCAAGAAAGTGTGATTTGGGGAAAAAGAAAGAAAAGGAAGCTCCTTCGGCCTTTTGCAGGCAGCTGGCAAATCTCCCTGCAAACACAAAAGTAGGCAAAAATCAGCCGTAAAGGAGGAGGAAGGATTATCTCAACGAAACAATACTGACTCTTCGTTATCACAGCTCTTAGTTACAGCTCTTAGTTATTGGCTCTGTGTAGTGTGCATGTTCTTTTTTTAACTAACATTTTTATGTCACCTGATTCACTACTCTGGACTCATTTCTGCTATAATTTAACTTCAGAAAGCGCAAAGACGTTTGACGTCACAAGAGGGATCTATCACAAAAAGGTTGCAGCACTTCAGTTCAGGATCTCAGCAGGTCATGAAGGACTTCAAAGGGTAGCAACAAGTTTTTTTTAAAGTATTTCTTGCTGCTCCATTTGATACCCCGTTTTCCGTTATAAAAGGACTTATTTTAGGTCCATGAGCTCGTAAATCAAAGCATGTTTTTTTTTTACATAGCATGTTTAGAAAGCTGTTTAAGTTTCACAATAGGCTCAACCACCAGCTGCCCAATTTCATTTTAACCTAATTTAACGTGTTATGCAAATCTAGCCTATGAGATTGGGGATCTCCCATTTTCTTCTCACTGCACGCTGTGTTAATTTTGTTTCCTCCACCGTAAACAAGAAGCAAAGGACAAAACCCAAGACATTGGAATACTTCTGACGAATTTTATTTGTGTTGATTAAAAAACCGTATCTCCCAAGTTAAAAGACAGTGTTAGATCTAAACCTTTGAATTATTTATCTATTTAATACTAGTATTAAATTTAATACTATTAAATAAATAAATAGACAAATACATTCTGGGTTTAGATCTAGTAGATCTGTAGATTTCTATATGACCCTGGAGAAGAGTGCCTTTTGGCCATATCACATAAGATACACCAAGGATTGGACCGATTATTTATTATTTGGAATTATGGCATTTCTTCTTCTGGTAAAGAAGAAACAGACAAAAGAAGAAAACAGGTACCATATATTTAGTATTCGTTCAATGGCCCCTGTTTTTGTGTTGTAGTTTTTGCTTTCTACTAGATTATTTTAGAATAGAATAACAGACTTGGAAGAACCTTGGAGGTCATGTAGTCTAGAAGTCCCCAACCCCCATGTCACAGCCCATTACTGGGCCTTGGCCCGTTTGTAAACGGGCCACGGAAATGGTGGGTGAGCACGTGAACGCATGCAGCTCCATTATACAAGCCTGCCCGTCACACAAATAAGGCCTGTACTTGTGCGTGCACTCACCCCTGCTCACATGTAACCATTCCCTCTCCCTCCCCCCTCTACCGGAGAGGTGGGTTCCTACCGGTTCTAGCTGATTCTATAGAGTAGGTAGTAACTCCAAGGTGACATCACGGAGCCATTTCTATTGGTGGCTCCGTGGGCACCGCCATCTTGGATTTTGCTTCTGCGCATGTGTAGAAGCTAATTTTTGACTGCCGCACGTGCACTTGCTTGCATACTTTGCACGCACGCTCAAGGCGCAACCCTGAGCGAACCGGCAGTAGAAAAATTCAGACCCCCCACCTCTGCTCAGCCAGTCCACAAAGCTGGAAAGGTTGGGGAACCCTGATCTGAGCCGCGGTGGCGCAGTGGTTAAGAGTGCAATACTGCAGGCTACTTCTGCTGCTCACTGGCTGCCTGCAATTTGGCAGATCGAATCTCACCAGGCTCAAGGTTGACTCAGTCTTCCGTCCTTCCACGGTCGGTAAAACGAGGACCCAGATTGTTGGGAGCAATATGCTGAATCTGTAAACCGCTTAAATAGGGCTGTAAAAGCACTGTGAAGCTGTATATAAGTCTAAGTGCTGTTGCTATCTAGTCCTACTCTCTGCTCAAGTTTAATGAAAAGAAGGACTAGGGGAGACATGATAGCAGTCATGATAGTAAGCAGTGAGTTGGACTGGAAGACCTCCAAGGTCCCTTCCAACTCTGTTATTCTATTCTATTCAAGCAGGAGAGCCTATCCCATTTCAGACAAATGGCTGAATTTTCGTATGGGCTCTCTGATTTAATGTTTTTTGATCGTTTATATATTTTCCCTAGTTTACAACGCCACCCAGAGCCTACTGGAGTTGGGCAGCCCATAAATTTATATAAATACATTTATATTTTAATTGAATAAATAATAATATGATGCTAACTCGATGCAATATAAGCCATGCCAGAATAACTCATAGATTAACGTCTCCCCAACCTCTTTTTATACATTCAAGATGAGTAGGGAAACAACCAGGAATAGTTCAGGGAAGAAAGCGATACTTGCCTTATACAAGCTGCAAACCAAATTGAAGAGAGACTCTTGTGCCTGAGTTTGAAGTTTTTCAGAGTGCTCCTGAGAAAAATAAACAAAGTGGAGGGAGACATTTTCACCATGGCAGTAGACCAGTGAGTCTGGTTACTCTGCAAGTAGATTTCATCAAGAGACTTGAATACAGCTAGTCCTTGACTTACGACCACAAATGAGCCCAAAATGTATGTTGCTAAGCGAACCATTTAAGCGAGTTTTGCCCCATTTTACGGACTTTCTCGCCACAGTTGGTAAGTGGATCCCTGAGGCTGTTAAGTTAGTAACACAGCTGTTAAGTGAACCTGGCTTCCCCATTGACCTTGCTTATCTCAAGATCGCAAAAGTTGATCACATGACCCCAGGACACTTCAACTATCATAAATATGAACCAGTTGCCAAGGGTCCAAATTTTGATCACAGGACCGTAGAGATGCGGCAATGGTTGCAAGTGTGAAAAACATTCATAAGTCACTTTTTTCAGTGCCACTGTAACTTTGGTCACTAAATGGACTGTCATAAATCCAGGACTACCTGTATTAGCAGTGCGCAAAATGTTTAAGAATTGAGTTCAAATGCTCGAGAGATGTCATTCATAGCCCATTCCAAGCTCAAAGGAGTCCAATTTTGAGCATCAAGGGTATTTTCAACCTCACAACAATTTGGAAATGATCGAAGTAGCACCAAGACAGACCCAATATTGTCACATCAACCTGTTTCGATCTTGAGGCAGTTTGATTGGGACGTTTAAAACTTCGAACGTTATTCTTTTAGCACAGTAAAGAAAACAAAGTAATCCTTTCTGTTTTGATATTAGTGTAGTATTTCACCCTTTTACCCAAATAACAAGCAAGGAATGCTGAATGCTTTCTGACACTACAACTCAACACAATTGACACTGAAGGAAAAAAGTAAGAAGAGAAAATCTGTTAAGAAAGGGCAGCGTGAATCAGGGCCCTCTTATCACAATCAGCTGAACGTTCAGTCAGGAGCAAATCGAAGGCCCAACCTTCCATCTCAAAGGAGAAAGTTAAGGAAACAGAAAAATATGGTATGAGGTCGTAAAAAGAAAAACAAAGTTTGGAAGAAGATAGTAGATCTCTCCTTTTACATCGTGGTTTAACGGCAACTTCTTTATAACATCACCATTGCAGCACCAAGCTCAGAGAGCCCCCAGGTCCCCAGAGGTTAATCATGGGCTACAATTATTCTCTTCTAAGATGAATACAAGAAGTCATGAGGGGGGAACATTATCTCCTGCCTCCATTAACACTTACCCCATTGATGAGAATCCATGGCACATATTCATGATGTGGTTTCAGAGCCCTGGTGAGTTCAGCATTCCTATGCATAAGCTTGTTACCTAGGTCTCCATTCACACATGCATTGACATCTGCTAGAGAGGCATTAGGAGCATACAATTTCAGGCACTGCAGAAACAGAACAGACAATCCTTATTGCTTTGAAACAAGAATGAGCAGTTTTATTAAACCCGTTTCATTGATCGCTGGAGCATCTAATCACAACCATTAAAAGATAAAAGTGGGTAATTTATTGCCTTTGTAAATCCTGCTGCTATAGTAGAAGCCGATGTATTATTTGGCCTTTCTCTCAGACCCATCCAGCTTATAGAAATGAGCAAAAAAAAAAAAAAAGGAATACAAATGCTATATGAGTTCCTGGAAAAAATGTGGGATAAAAATGTAGCAATAAATTATATATTATTAGTATATTTTGCTTTCAATCCACTGGTCACTTATGGCAGGGGTCCCCAAACCCCAGTCTACGGTCCGCTACAGTCCACGGCCTGTTGGGAACCTGGCTGTGTAAGCCACAGGTGAGCATACAAAACTTCATTTGCGCATGCAGGGAATTAGGTGGCACACACAAAACCATCACCACCCCCGCTGCTGCTGGTTCACGGAGCCAGAAAGGTTGGGACTGCTCACTTATAGCATCTAATATTTTTCAGGTAATTCTTGGTTAATGACCATTTCTTCAGCAACCATTTGAACTTATAAAGCTGCCGAGTGAGGGATACTTACAACCAGTCCTCAAAGTTCCAGTTATCGCAACTTCCCATTGCAATCTGCAATCTGCAACCTTTCTTGACAGCTTCCCCCAAGTAAAATCAATGGGGAAGCCGGCAGGAAATCGGAAGTCAGAATCAGGGGAGATGCTCGCTTAACACCTCTCAGTGATTCACTTAACGACTGCAACCAGGGTCTGTTGGGACTGCCATTGTCACATGACATCATGCTTTATCCCTTAGTAACATAAATTCCGTTCCCAATTACCATCATTAAGCAAATTAAATTAAAATTAAAATGATTATTAGCAGAATTCAAACAGTGGGACAGAAGAAGGAAAAGCTTTCTTGACAGTCGAAATATAGCTCCCAAAGAAATTATAACCTGGGAGCTTGAATTTTACTATCAGAAACTACCATCTAAACTTCTTTGACCATGCTGTACAACAGGGCTGTCAAACTCGTGGTGCGCAGGCCAGATGCATCATGTCCTGGCCACGCCAACACCTGGTTCAGCGAAGGGCGGGAAAAGTCGTAAATATGTCATGTGACACAGCTGTGATGAGGCGAGTTTGACATCGCTGCTGTAGAAAGTAAGAAAGATGATCTCGACAGAAATATGCAAGGCATTTTGTATATATCCTGGGTTAAAGGACACCAAACATTTTAAAATCCTGAGCAATGAGATAATATTTGGAAGAGGCTCAGGCAGTGACCTCCCTGATTCACCGGAGTATAAGAAAAGGAAGGTTTGCAAGATGATATTATGATAGACAATCTCAATAAAACTAGTATTGGACTTCTAGCGGAATTGGCTTTCTGGACTGGTCTACCTAGTGGAGTTCACACATACAGCGAGGACACCCTGCTTGCTAGGATTTCTTTCAGCTTTCTCGGTCGTATTCAGCTTTTACTTATTCTCTTTCATTTTATTATTAATTTATTCTCTTTACAGAATCCAGCATTCCTGGCTTCGGTGCTTTTAAACAGACAATGGCCATCCTTATGGGTAAAACAAATTCCCTGGCATGGCACAGTCCCTCGGCCAAGTTAAAAACCGAGTGTTCAGCCTTAGTTCTGCCATCCCTCCCTCTGGGGTCTCCCTGTTATCCCTCATCAAATCAGAATTTGCAAGAAGACCCTCGGCGTACCAGTGGCAAGCTGGCGATGACATCTGAACTTGACTCCATGCAGAAGATGAGCCCAAAATCAAACCCCGGGTACAGGTGGCTGATGCAGGCCTGGTGAAGACAAGAGCAGAAGGGTTAGGGCAGGGCCGCCCACAGAATAAGTTCAGACGGTCAAGCTTACAGCTGCAACACACATCTACATCAAGGGGGTCTGTGCAATGGGCATAGAAAGGCACCACCACAGCTGCCATCTTGGCTTTTTTTTTGACCACACCTTCAAACACCCCTGCGGTGGTGTTCTGCAAGGTGCAGAAAGGAGGAAAACCATTCGGAGGAGAATGCCTGTGCCACGGGTTTAGGTCAGTGGTGAAATGCAAACTTTTTCGCCACCAGTTCCGTGGGCACGGCTTGGTGGTGGTGGTGGGGGTCATGTAACTGGGTGGGCGTGGCAAACTTTTAAAAGCATTTTTAACTACCGTTCTCCCCAACCAGTAGTAAAAAAATGCTTTAAAAGATTTTTTTAAAGGTTTTTTAAAGCATTTTTTTTACTACCTATTCGCCGGAACTGGGAGTAAAAAATGCTTTAAAAAAGTAAAAAAAGGTTTCAACAATCGCCTGGCACAGCTGATTGTCACAGCTGATCATTGGAACCTTTTTTTACCCCTTTAAAGCATTTTGTTTATTACCTATTCGCCCAAACCGGTAGTAAAAAATGCTTTACAAAGTAAAAAAAAAAAAGGTTCCAAAGATCCGCGCGATTGTTGGAACCTTTTTTTTATTTTTATTAAAGCATTTTTTACTCCCGGTTCGGTGAATTAGTAGCATTTGTTACTACCGGTTTGGGTGAACCGTTTAGTGATCGTTCAAAGTTACAACGGGACTGAAAAAGTGACTTGTGATCGTTTTTCACACTTATGACCACTGCAGCATCCCCAGAGTCACGCCTTAAAAATCCAGAGGCTTGGCAACTGACTCATACATATGACAGCTGGAGTGCCTCGGGGACACATGATCCCCTTTTGCGACCTTCTGACAAACAAAGTCAACGAGGAAGCCGGATTCCCTTAACAACCGTGTTACCCAACAACTGCAGCGATTCACTTAACAACTGTGGCAAGAAAGATAATAAAATGGGGCAAAATTCACTTAACAAATATCTCGCTTAGCAGCAGAGATTTTGGGTTCAATCATGGTAGTAAGTCGAGGAGTAGCTGTATGGTCTTGGGGGGGGGGGAAATATGGGCTCTTTTCCTATCTTTTGTGAGTTTCTACAAAGTAGAGGTTTAACATGCAAAATGGCTGCTGAAGCTTGGCAGTTAATTAAGGCAGCCATTTCATCCCGAAATCCACCCCTCAAATGGGCCTTTGTCCTCCTTTACTGAAGGAAGCTGAGCCCTTGACGCATCACACACAGCTTTGGCTTGCAAAGTTTGTGCTCTAAAGTGTGCTGCTGTGCAGATTACGGGTGTCAAACTCAATTCCATTGAGGGACGCATCAGGGCTGTGGTGGACCTCAGGGGGGCCCTGTCGGGTATGGCCAACTGAATAGGCATGGCCAACTTGGCATCACTCCCCAAATTGCTGGCATGTTTCCTCTTCACACTAGGTAGACCGGGCCGAAGCCACACTGGCCCAATTTTTCCTCTTCACATTGGGTAGACCAGGACGGCCCCGCAAGCTGGATCCGACCACATTGTGGCCCAAATCCAGCCCGCAGGCCTTCAGTTTGACACCCCTGGTGTAGATGCAGGAAACCATTTCCAAGTTGCAACCTGGTTGATCTGCTCCAATAAGTCATTCCCACATCCCATCCCACCCCACCAACTATTCTCACTTTATCAGTTACTCTATAAGCACAAACCTCCATCATGTTCCCCAAGCATTCCTGTTCGCCATGCTGGCATTCAAAGTGCCATTTGGTGGCCTCTTTCGTCTCCTGCAAGATGATAAATGGAGTGGGTGAGAAATCTGGACAAGGAATCGTCTCCATAACGTCTTCAGCCATTCTGCTGCACCCAGGGATGTTCTCCTACCTCTGTATTCCCGTAGGGGACCAAAGTGACGTTCATGATATCTTGTAGCATCAACCAAGTGGGAAAGAGCATCAGCACAAGAAACTCGCGGCAACCAGAACAGAGGGATTCATAGTAGAGGCTGACAGACACAGGGTTGGGTTTCGGGGTGTTGGAGATCAACCTGGTGCAATGCTTCTCCACCTGCAAGAAAGGAAAGTCTGCGTCAAGACGGGGTGTTCGTGGTCTGACTGCCTGGTACGCCAGCAAATGAAAAGGGAAGTTGTCTTCCTTGCATAAGGACGAAGAAAATACGTCTTTTCCATAGGTTATACTGTATATGATCTGCTGGCTCAGTCAAAAGAACTTTAAATGGTTGGAAAAGGGGGAAAAAATTAGCCTCTGGATAATTCTGTCCATCTCCAAGCTTGTGGGCTGGTTTCTGTACATTTCGTTATCAGGCTGGGTAACATCTTCAATGGGATTTAGGGGGATATCAGTGTCAGTATTCTTCTAAGGGCTTCATGTGGTCAGCAGGTCTTGTGATGAGGAGATCATATCAGGTGAGGGTCACGGCAGATGAAGGCCTTGTGACGGGATTGGTGTGGGTCCCATCACAAGACCCACACCTGATATGAATCACACCTGATCCATCATAAGATCTCACCTGACGTAACCTCCCCATCACAAGACCTACTGACCACACAAAGTCCTTGTAAGCAGAAGAACACCAACATTGATATCCCCATAAATTCTGCCGAAGATGTTACCAAGGCTGGTAACAAAACCTTCAGGAACCAACCCACAAGCTTGGAGAAGGAATCTTCACCCTCATATCCTACACCCAAGCTATAGGTATTTGTCACTATGGCAAGTCTGTCATGCTAGAGAAAAACTCCCTGCTGTGGCATCCATCAATACAGTCCTACCAGAGGGCGAAATGGATGGTTTCCCCAGGTCCCGCCACTTACTTACCTTCTGTAACCATGGCAATCCATTACATGACCTACCTTTTAGAATACAAGGAGGTTTGTAAGGGAGAGGGAAATTCAAGTACTTGTGGGTAATCACTTTCCTAGAAGAATAGGCAAGCATTTCACTGAGAGTTGCAATTTGGCTATAGATGTTGTCATCATGAAGAGGTTCCACCTATACCAGGGATCTCCAACCTTGGCAACTTTAAGATTTGTGGACTTCAACTCCCAGAATTCCTCAGCCAGCTAAAGTTGCCAAGGTTGGAGACCCCTGACCTATACAATATCATCCCCCTTAAAGTCAAATGGGACCCAACACCTACAAGGTTTTAAAAGCTGGGATGGTGGGGTCTGGAAATGTGATAAGAGTTGGCCAATTGTTTTAGGAGATTGGACTTCTCCTCTGCCTTTGTTGTTCTTCCCTTTCAGCCTCATCCATCACTAAAACCCCTAGACCCACAATGGGGAAGATCTGACTTTAGGACCTTGTCTGTTTTGTGGGTTTTTTTGGTGTTCTCGCAGCTGGTTATTTCCTTTGCAGATGTTTCATTATCCAACTAGGTAAGATCTTCAGTGCTAGAAGAGTAATGTTACCTAATTGGATAATGAAATATCTGCAAGAAAACCACCAAGCTCAGAAAGCACAAAGGATTCCAAAATTCATCCCTGAGTTAGACATTTTCCCTTGTCTGAGCTGGTGTCTCTGCTCCTCCTTTCCCAAATCATTTGGGCCAGCCCTCAAGTGTGGAACCATGTGAAGATGTATATCAGTGATTGCATGACCTCCATAGATACCATATGCTAAATATATAATGATGTATCCAGTGGTGAAATCCGAATTTTTTTACTACCAATTATATGGGTGTGGCTTGGTAGGTGTGACTTTGCAGGCTTGGCAGGGTAAGGATCCTGCAAAATCCCCATTCCCTCCCCACTCCTAGGGGAAGGATCCTGCAAAATCCCCATTCTTTTCCCACTCCAAGGGGAAGGATCCTGCAAAATCCCCATTCTTTTCCCACTCCTAGGGGAAGGATATTGCAAAATCTCCATTCCCAATCCACTCTGGGGCCAGTCAGAGGTGGCATTTGCCAGTTCTCCAAACTACTCAAAATTTCCACTACCAGTTCTCCAGAACCTGTCAGAACCTGCTGCATTTCACCCCTGGATATATCCCCAAGCTATTTAAACCTTAGGACTGTGATGGCTAACCTTTTTCTTCTTGCGTGCCAAAAATGGCAGTGCACACACGCGTGCCAGCACACACACCCCTGCACACTGTACTGCGCATACGCATGCACCCCCCCCCCCCAATTGGACTGTTTTTCGCCCTCCAGACGGTTCAGGAGGCTTCCATGAAGCCTGTGGAGACTAAAAAACGGACAACAGGACTTCCGGTTTGCCCGTTGGGCTGTTTTTCACCCTCCAGAGGCTTCAGGGAAGCATCCTGAAGCCTCTGGAGCCTTTAGGGAAGCGTGACTTCCAGTTTGCCCGTTGGACCATTTTTTACCCTCCAAAGGCTTCAGGAGGCTTTCCTGAAGCCTCCAGAGGGTGAAAAACGCCCGAAAAGCAAGCCCAAAAATCAGCTGGCCAGCACGTGCAAGTGCGCTGGAGCTAACAGGGCAACGCCTCGCGTGCCCTCAGAAATAGCTCTGCATGCCACCTGTGGCATGCGTGTCATAGGTTCATCATCATTGAGCTAGAGAGAAGTTCCTTGAAGATGGGTTCCAGCACGAGTCCGAAAGCTTGGAAGACAAAACCTCTGATCCCAGTGACTGCCCCAGATTGGATCCTGCAAGTCATTTTTCTTAGAATTCTTATATTTATAATTAGCCAGACTCCTTCCCCCTCTTTTTATCTGTATGGTTATTTTGCAATTATATAATTTTATTACTTTCTTGTATATATTATTTCCTTTTATTAATTGGTTTAGCAGGTTTTTTAAATAGTTGGTGGGATATCACTTGTCTTTAAATGCATTAACAAAGAATATGTATTACCTGCTGTTCACTTTCTGTTTGAAGATTTTTTTCCAATTCTGTAGCTAGTCCATTTTTGCTTACTAAAGCAAGAGTAACTGGTAAAGGTGAAGAAGGTTGATGGGTGCTTTCACAACTTGCCTTTTCAGCACACTCCAGCTGTGTCATTATGGAAAATCTATTTATAGGAGAACATTCTGAAGACTCTTGGTGTCCATGGCCTGGATTTATTCTGTAGTGCCGTGATAATCCTCCTTTTCCTATGTAGGATTTTTCACAGCTCTGACACTTAAACAATTTTGGCTGCAGGTCATAGTTAAAGGGGTTGAATAATTCACATACTTCCTTTACTTTGTTGCATTCATCATCTTCTAAGTTCAACTCAGAATAGTCATCAGAATCAGATGGGTGACAATCAGCCAAGTCTTCTGTTTTAATAAATTTGTAGTCCTTAACTTTATATTTTGGCGGGCGAGAAATCCGTCCAGAACGAGTTGTCACTTTCAGAGATTTTTTAATCTTTTGCTCTTTTGACTGCTTCCCCTCATTTACAAGTGTTTTTGCTGAACAAGTTGGAACCAAAGAAACATTTGAAGAATCTTCTCTATCTTTTGGAATGGATTTATGTTTCTGCCCATGTGTAATTATTTTACTTACTTGCACTTGTCCAAGGGGACATAGGGGGGCTGGAAGAAGTAGCTGAACTGTAGGTTTAGAAGTATTACATAAGAAAAATTGTTGAGATCCAGTGCCTGTAAAAGATTGTATCTGAAAAATCTCAGGATTAATGGCACTGAGTCCTAAAGGCTTAGAATTCTTCTCAACTGCTTGAGATCCAGCTATATTTTCAGACAGAGCTGTTGCAGAAAATAATTCCAAACATTTCTTTTCTTTTATCTGATCAGACTCTACTTGGACATGTGTGGTTTCCAACTGTTTTATAAAAAAAGAGAGGAAACATTAAAGATCAAGTAAAAAAGATTTGATCATAAATGTTTTCTAATTACAATTATATTGTTTCCTTTTATTTTGATCCTATATATTAGAAACATTTTTGGGAGCAAAAAAGGT
Source organism: Pseudoxenodon macrops (assembly GCA_032467955.1). NCBI lineage: Eukaryota > Metazoa > Chordata > Lepidosauria > Squamata > Pseudoxenodontidae > Pseudoxenodon > Pseudoxenodon macrops. The sequence continues at coordinate 88,004 of JANHFT010004339.1, read as the reverse complement.
AACAAACTTGCTAGTTATGCAACATTTTAAATAAAGTCCCATGCATGCTACAGATTAAACATTGGGTGAATTCATGAACAGATCCATGTACAGATAGTCCTCAATTTATGACTGTAATTGAGCCTGGAATTATGGTTGTAAGCTGTGGTCATTACGTGAGACACCACATGGCTGTGTCTGATATTAGGATCTTTTTTTGTGATGGCCATTAAGTGAATGCTGCATTTGTTAAGCCTAGACAGCAGTGTTAACTGAACCTCTTTTTATCAGTGAATATTTTTTCCAGAAACCAGTAAAAAAAAAATGTAGCAAATTGTGGTCACATGACTGCAGGATGCTGCAAGCAGCCATTAAAAATAAACGTGAGCTGGTTACAGTCATGTGACTGCGGGCTGTGTGTGCAGCCATTGGATTTCAAAAACAGGTTGTAAGTAGCTGTCGTAATTTGAAATGGTTGCTAAGAGACTGGTCATTAATTGAGGACTATATGTCGTTATCCTGGCAATAATAGTGGTTTGCCCTGCCTTCCTCTAGGATTGTTTTTTCTTTATTTCCAGTGTACTCTATTGCCCTGATATCCCTAGAGGTTTCCCATGCACCCTCACCCTAACCGTTTCCACCTTTCTGAGCTTCTGAATTCAGATCAAGGCAGCCAGATCCAGCATTTTAATTCTTGATATAAAATAATAATAGAGAAAAGCTGCACCTTGCAAGTCATTGAAATCAGTGACACTTGCATCTAATATGGCTTGGAGGACACTGTACATCCAGTGGAAAACAATACAAACTTCATGGATCATTTTTAAAATAAAGTTTTCTTCACCCCCAACATACATCAATTCATCTTCACTGTCACTGTAATCACTTCACTGTAATCACTTCACTTCACTGTAATCCTCAGTTTATGACCAAAATGGAGCCCAAAATTTCTACTGCAAAGCAGCTATTAAGTATGCTTTGCACCATGTTACAACTATTTTCCCACAGTCATTAAGCAAAACACTGCAGTAATTAAGGGAATATGTGATTGTTAAGCAAATCTGGATTCCCCCATTGTTTTTGCTTGTTGGATGCTGACTGGGAAGGTTAGAAGTAGTGATCACATGACCCCTGGATAGTGCAACTGTCATAAATACATGGCAGTTGCCAAGTGCCAAAATTTTGATCCCTGGGATGCTGCAACAGTTGTAAGTATGAAAATGGTCGTAACTTTTTCAATGCCTTTGTAACTTCAAATGACCACTAAATAAATGGTTGTAAATTGAGAACTACCTGTAATACATTTTGAAGAGTAACAACAAAAGAACAATTACTAGCTCACACTCAGACATGAATAATTTTAACTATAGTTTGCTCAATAAGCCATGTTTACCTTGTTCATATCACATTCAACCCAAAATAAATATGCCAAATTATAACTTAATGTGGTGAATGAACTCAATCTCTCTGTGGGCTTTTCGGTGTAGAATATTAAATTAGCTAGACTCTATTAGATCCTATTCATAAGTTTATTCAGTTTCAAGTGTTCAGTAATAAAGTACAAGAAAGATGACACTGCAGAATCATACACTTGGAAGGAATCTTAAAGAGGGTCATCTACTTTGGTTCCTCTTTAGTGCAGAATTTCCAAACTATATGTACACCTCAACTCCCTAAAATCCCCAGCAATTAGTAGAATTCTGAAAATTGGTCCACACATCTCAAAGTTGTCCAGATTGGGAAATGCTGCCCTATTCTGACAGATAACCAGGAGTCCTTGTTTCAAGACATCCATGAAAGAAAACTTACAATTTGTGTTAACCCATTTCATTGTTGGAGAACTCAACAGTTTCAAAGCACTTCCTAATATCTACCCTGAGCCCTACTCCCTTGGAGTTTTAACCTACAAATTCCGGATTTCCTCTGGGAGGCAATAAAGTCCACCTTTTGTGTGATAGACCCCTTCAGATATTTGATCCCTATTATGGTCCTTATTATCATGTTTCCCTTTCAGATTTTTTCTTTCTTTTGCAAGCTAACCTGCCTAATTCCTTTATTCATTCCTGAAAGGACTTAGTTTCTAGTCCCCTCATTCTTCTAGTAGCCCTCCGCTGAACTCATTCCAATTCTCGATTGCTTTTGAAAGATGGGTCTCCAGAACTGGATATATAGTGTTGGAAGCGGAAACCGATAAGGGCAGAAACCGAGGGGAGATGTGACTTTTCAGGTCAACTTGAAACAAGCTGACCTAAACGCGGGACAAAAACTACGCCAAGCTCTACAATTCGCGTCAACGACTCTGTTTACGATTTCCTGGGAAGCGCATCAACTACAATGGCAGGCTTCTACCTCGGACAGAAAGGGCCCCGTCAAAGGAAGAGGCTCTGCCTCGGATCCCACCTCCTGAGCTCCATCCTGCCCCGGCTGCGACGGGCCGTGCAGGCTGCCGACCGTCGGCAGATGAGACGCCGAAGGCGAGGCGGAAGTCGCCGGGTTGAAACTCAGAGCCAGCAAGAGCGGAGGGGGCCAGGCGGGGCTTTGCCCCTGAGGTAATACGGTAGGTCCGGCGGGACGACGGTCCTCGGCCTTCTCCGTCGCCTTTCCGACCGGTGGAGGGAGCCCCTCGTCTTGTAGCTTTCCCGGGACACCTCCAAGAGCCACTGCCTCGGGCGCCCGATGAGGCTTCCCGCAGCGAAATTCAAGGACAGGCGTCAACGGGCTCTGGCCCTGAGGGCCTAGTGCCGAGCTCTCAGCAGCAGCAGCAGCAACAGCAGCAACAGCGTCGCTCCTGAAGGCCGGAGAAGACATCTTGGGAGGAGGGAGGCGGTGGAGGGGAAGGCCCCATCTCTCGCCTCAGCAGCCGAGGACTCGGGGAACACCGGAGCGGGCGGGTATGCTGGGCTCGCTGCGGTACGTCACGAGAAGGGCGGAGAAGGAAGTCGAGCGCTGCAGCGGCAGCTTTAACCAAGTCTGGCGTCGTGCCGAAAGCGTCGTCCGGCTTCTCCCGACCCGAAAAGGAGTGGAATTCAGCAGCCTTTAGAAGCGTTGGCGGTGAAAAAGGAACCCCCGGCTTGTTGCGTTTTCCTGACCTTCTTTAGGACCGGTGCTTAACTTGCGAAGGCAAACCCCAAAAGAGCACCCGGTCTGCACTGTTCAAGATACAAACAGCATTCATTTCCCATGAACTTCATGGGGTCTTTAAATCGGACGTCTTTTTGATTTACTCGTTTTGCACGACGAGTTATTAGGAAGCCTGGGAGAGTCTTAAAAGACATATAAAAGACACACACTCCAAGAATATCAACATAATTGAAAGCAAGTGTGTATTAGCTCGTTTTTTGAAGATGTGTGGTATTACAGATGTATGCCCAACTGTATTATTTTAATAAACTCAGCTGATATTTTCATGCGTACATATTTATGATGGCATTCAAGTGGCCATGGATGAAGCAATTCATCTGAAATTTATTACTAGAATTTCAACGAAAAAGCATGGCCCGTACGGGGATCGAACCCGCGACCTTGGCGTTATTAGCACCACGCTCTAACCAACTGAGCTAACCGGCCATCTTGTTAAAGCGCTCGACTTTACCTTCTTTCTGTTATTAAATCTCGACAATGCTATCTCCGGAAAAATGCCTACTTTTAAAGTTATTCGCTTTCTTTTAATTTTAATTTTCCGTTATATAACTCAGCATTTCACATCTATAACTTGTCTTATGTGATCTCTCTGTGAGCCTACAAATCTCACACTAGAGCAAAAGAAAAAGCTACATATAGTAGCGAATTCTTTCACAAAGAATGTTAGCAATGTTATAAAAGAAAAGTTCATAGCTAATGGAGTTTTTTTTGCAGCAGCAGCAGCACACAGCTTCAAAGTTTGAATTTTCAAATTTCCATTTACACATTTTTCAATATGGAGCATATGAAACAAATCAAATCAATAATACAATACATTAAAGTTAATCTCATTCAGTTCTGGTTCTACAATGAAATAACCTATTACTAGCATCATATAGTTAGTGCTAGTAATAATTAGTGTCATTTCACTAATATATCAAATCCACTCTGTTATTGCAGTCCTGCTGCTGAATTTAAATAACCAGTGTTCTCTTAAGCACATTTACTTATTACTAAATCTCAAGGAATACTTTGAGATTTCTTTCAGTCTGTCCTGGTTGATAATGTCAGTTTCATGATCTCCTTGACCTACAACCATTCTTTCAGAGCTACAACCCCCCTGCCAGGTAAAAAGTGACTTAGGACCATTCATCAGACTTATGCCATTGCGACATTCCCAGTCATGTGATCAAAATTTGGATGCTTGGCAGTATGTATGTATGATGGTTGCAGCGGCCTCCCAGGGTCACATGATCAACATTTGTGACAGTCCCAGCCAGTTTCCAACAACCAAAGTCAATGGAGGAAGTTGGATTTCCTTATTGACAGTATGATTTACTTAACAACTGCAGTGATTTGTTTAACAACCATGGCCAAAAAAAAATCATAAAATCAGGTGTGATTCACTTAACCATTTTGCTTAGCAATGTAAATTCTGGTCCCAATTGTGCTCATAAATTGATGACTCTCTGTAGCAAATCCAGAGAATTGTGGACACCCTAGAGTTAAATACAATTCCTGATAACGGCATGGACAGAAGCATGCAATTTTCTTCAAAACATTATAGTAATGCTTTGGCAGTATTTTTGATATTTTTCACTTCTCATTTTACACTAATACCCTGATGATCTTCCATCAGAGTAGTAAGTGGGCCAGTCTTGTTTTCCCTTTTCATTTCATTCAGATAAGCCAGGTTTTATCTCTTGTGGAATGAGACCGAATTTATTTAGAATTGTGCTTTGAATATTATAGAAGCAAAATATGAAATAGAATAAATGTAATGCTTAGAGAATGATTCACCCGTGAGCTTGGGACTAAGGCAAGGAGGCATGATATCCTTTTGCTTGTTTCATGTATATACTGGTAGGAATAAAGTAGAAGAAATAATTGTGATGAAGTTAGAGATATTAATTCATACATCATGCAGATAATACTGTGCGGTTACCTGAGAATCCAAAAGAGCTGCAATGAACAGATTGTGTGATGCAACCAGGAGTATAGATTTGTAAATTAATGTATCAAAGACCAAGATAGCTGTTTGACAGGTAAAATGGAATGAACAATTGTAAATAATACACAAATGGTGAAAACTTAGAGCAGTCAAATAAATGTGTGCATATTGGCAGTGTAGAATGTTTGTAAAAATTGAGAAAAAGATAGTGGGTTTTTAAGATTTATAAATGCTGGTAGAAAGGTAAATGAGCAGCCCGTGATTTTATATACTGGTATATATAGAATAGAATAGAATAGAATAGAATAGAATAGAATAGAATAGAATAGAATAGAATAGAATAGAATAGAA
>JANHFT010004339.1:68350-79054 GCA_032467955.1 Pseudoxenodon macrops | reverse complement strand
ATAATTTAGTCATATCTGTAAACAAGTAAAAGCTAGCAACTTTAGAGGAATCCTATCAGTTAAAGTACATGTTTCTGTATACTGTGTATAAATTTCAGCAACAGTTTTCAATACCTTATTATAGAATTTGAAGTATCCTGACTAAGAAAAATCTATGCTTTAAATCTGTTGGGTAAGTGATTAATGGTCCCTCATACATATACATACAGTAATGTGAAAATGATCACATCTATAGATGTTAAGATCAAACATCCAGCCCTTGGTTATCAATGAGACCAAGTGGAGAAAATCACTAGTTTTAAGTTTTTGGGTGTTATCATAAAAGAGGACCTGACCTGGGGCGCTCATATTGCAGCATTGGTCAAAAGGCCCCAGCAGAGATTATACTACCTGAGACTTCTCAGGAAACAATAACTGAATGAAAAGCTGCTGGTGGCTTTCTGCTGCACCATAGAGAGCATTTTAACTTACTGCAACCTGTGTATGGTTTGCCAGTTGCACAGTGGCAGATAGGACAGCACTCCAGTGGGTTAACATCATTGCCCAGAGGATCATTGGTTGCCCTCTCCCCTCTTTGGAAGACCTTTTATAGCCCCCGCCGCCTTAAGAAAGTTCAAAACATTCCAGACATCCCTTTTTTTTAACTATTACCATCTGGCAGATGGTACAGGACAATAAAAACAAGGACAAATAGGCTGAAAAACAGCTTCTATTATTCCTGAGCAGTAACTATATTGAATTCTACTGTATAGTGTAATATTAATGCAATATCAAGGGGTTTTCATTTCAATTGTATAGAATGTGAAGGATGTGTTTTTTGTTTTATTTTTTATGTATAATGTACACCCAAGATGACAATTTTGTTGTACAAGGTGCAATGCCAAAGTAAAGTAAACTAACTAAGCAAATGTTAAGACAGCGATGTAGAAATAAGGGATAGAATAATCTTTTTTTAGTCATAATCTATAAATAAAATATTTATATTTATATAAATTGAATAAAATAAAGGATACACCAATAAATCATAGGCTCCATTGAAATAATCTGTTTAGGCCGAGTCTACACTACCTCTTGTGTAGTGCATTCCCTGACAGATTGTTGCCCAGCCTGCAATTTGATACATTCAATAAAGATCAATCTTGTTTTAATAATTGGTTCTTGAGCTTTTTCTGTAATAAGCTCCTGATAGTCAGAAATTACTTTCATATTCCCCATTGTCTTTTCTCAAAACTAAACATATCCAATTCCCTCAGTCTCTCATAAAAGTAAGTTCCCAGTTCCAATCATAAATCATTTTGCTGAAATAGGAAAAAAACAGGTTTATATTACCATAGGAGAGATAGTAAAAGTCACGTGATAGTGCTGTATATCATGTGTAAGAATGGTAAATAAACTAGATTCAGTGCCTGGAATAATAGAGGTATATAGGCAAGCTATGAAATCTCATTTTAATGTATGCCGATTAGTGTACATTCAAAGTGACAATAAAGTTATTCTAAGATAATAGGCCCATAGGCACCTCCTTGAAATTTATAGGCTTGCTTCTGACCTCTATCACTGAAAATCAACATCTTTAATTTCCAAGTTATGTTGAGATAGGAAACAAACAAAATTGAGGTAAGCCTTCACCTATGTATGTTTGTGTGTATACACAAATAAAAACATCTAGTAACCGCCTTTGCAAAGCCTGGAAAATGTAGAAAGTATGGCTCCATCTACTTCTTTGATAGACAGTAATACTGGAAAGTTTGTGAATCCTTTCGAATTTTCAGCATGTCTCCATAAATATGATCTAAAATATGATCTGTTCTCACAAATCCTAAAACTAGATAGAAAATCCAGTTAAAGAAATGAATAAAAAACATTGAGGAAAAATTGATCCAAAGCTACATATTTGCACATGGTAAAAGTATATAAACATCTAAGTTCATCACTTGATTTGAAAGGGTAATTAAAATCACTGTGTTTCAATCAGTGGGATGATAATCAGGTGCGAAATCATGCCTCTCTTTCAAGAACAGATTTTTTGCTATTCACTGTCAAAGTCTGAACTCACAACTCAGATATGTGGAAGTGTGGCATGGCTCAAACAAAGGCAATTTCTGAGGTCCTCTGAAAACGGGTGTTCATACTCAACAGGCTGGAAAAGGTTATATAACTATTTCCAAAGAGTTTGGACTTTACTAATCATTGTTAAATAGATTGTTTAGAAATGGGCAATTCAACACCATTGTTACCCTCCCCAGAAGTGATTGACAAAGAAAGAGCAAGGTGTATAATCCTCCATGAGGTATCAGCCTCTGGAAAACATCTAAGACTTCTCTTGTATTGGTGAATGCCAGCATTCATGAGACCACCATTAAGAGAACATTGACAACAATACTGAATATGGCAGGATTGCAGAAAGAAAACTGCTACTTCCCAAAATAATATTGCTGCCAAGGTTTAGTTTGCAAAAGACCACATGGCTATTTGAAGAATGTTCTCTGGATGGATGAGAGCTTTTGGGCTTGAATAAAAAGCTTATTTGCTGAAGACCATCTCATCTGTGAGAGATGGTGATGGAAATATATTTTGGGCTTGCTTTGCTGTCTCTGGACCAGGGCAGCTTGCCATCATGGATGGAACTATGAATTTTGAATTACATCAGCAAATTCTACAGGAAAAGGTCAGGGTATCTGTAAACTGAAGCTTAAGAAAAAGTAGGTATAGAAAGTCTCTATAATCCTGTTAAAATGCCTAGTTTCTAAAATTAAAAAAAATCAGACCAAGAGAAATCACTTCAGAATTCTCTTCCACCTTTAATACCGTATAACATGTAAGCTGTACAATTCAGTTGAAAAACAGTCTTTTTGGGGGGAATCAATATATAATCTTATAATGAGATAGTTGCATAAAGATGCACACACTTAAACTAATACTTTGTTAAAGCACCTTTTGATTTTTCTGACAGCATTCAGTCTTTTGGGTAGGAGCTTATCAGCATGGCACATCTTGCCTTGGGGATCTTTGCCTACTCTTCCTTGCAAAAGTGCTCCAAATCTGTCAGATTGCGAGGGCATCTCCTGTGCACGGCCTTCAGGTCACCCTATGGATTTTCACTTGGACTGAGATCCAGACTCTGGTTGGGCCATTCATTCTGGTGAAGCCTTTCTTTTGTCGAGTTGGAGGTACTGTATGCTTTGGGTCATTGTATTAAAAGGTGAAATCTTCAGCATTTTAGCAGAGGCCTGAAGGTTTTAATAGGGGTATGTAGACTTTCTATATCATATAGCAAGACAACATATGACAAAAAATGGTTGAAGCAAAAGTTTGGAATGGGCAAGAAAAATCTGGTTTCAATCCTATAATAATACGGTGGAAGGACCTGAAGCAAACATCTCAAGCAAGGAAACCCACCAACTTTCCTGAGTTGAAGATGTTGTATAAGGAGGAATGGCCTAAAATCCCTCCAAGCTATTGTTCAAGACTCATCAACAATTATTGTTTCTGTCCAAAGCAGGCACACCAGTTACTCAAAGCATAGTTTCACATACATTTGCCACACACAAATACGTAATTTTGGATCATTTCACTTGCGAATAATCTTCCTCACTGTAGAATGATGGACTTTAAATTGTTTGGAAATGGCCTTATATTCTTCCCCAAATTGATGGGCAGCAACAATTGCCTCTCTAAAATCATTGCTGATGTCTTTCCTCTTTGGCATTGTGTTAACACACACTTCAATGCTGGAGACTAGTAAAACTCCTAAAACAGGGCTGTCAAGCTGCCAGTCGGCAGGCCAGATGCATCACACACTGGCCATGCCCACACCAGGTTTAGTGAAGGGGGGAATAGTTCCAATACATCACATGACACCACTGAGACGATGCAGGTAAGCATCAAAAACATTGGTTTTTATAGAGGTAGTCACACTTGCTGATGATCAATTGATCAAGACCACTTGATTAGCAGCATCTGGCTGTTACTTAGCCTCTTCATATATGTGGAAGCAGTAAGGGTGTACAGGTAGTCCTCAAGTTATGATCACAACTGAGCCTAAAATTTATGTTGCTAAGTGAAACATTTGTTAAGTGAGTTTGTCACATTTTATGACTTTTCTTGCCACATTTGTTAAGTGAATTACTACAGTTGTTAAATTAGTAACACTATTGTTAAGTGAATCTGGTTTCCCCATTGACTTTGCTTGTCTGAAGGTCACAAAAGGTGATCACAAGCCCTCGGGAACCATCATAAATGTGAATCAGTTGTCAAGCATCCAAATGTAAATCACGTGATCATGGGGATTCTGCAATGGTCCTAAGTGTGAAAAAAGTCACTTTTTTCAGTGCTGTTGTAACTTTGAACCATCCCTAAGTGAACTGTTGTAAATTGCGGACTAACTGTAATTCGTTTTTCACACATAGCTTCTCCATTTTGGCTGTAAAATAAATGACATAATATAATATGTAATGTGCTGTTTTTCATCTAAGGTTGTATTTACCTACTTTTAAGAACTGCTAAGGACCAGATTATTTTTACTATGTCCTGATACATAAAACCATACAACTCAAAGAGAGTATACTTTCTTTTTCACATGTTCGTACATATGAATACATAACTATGTGTACTTATGAACACAGTCTTTTGATTTTCCTTTCATTTTAACTCTTCATATAGGAAAAATTGTTTCAACAAAACAAATTCCTTTCTATTATACAATAGCTGACTTTATCATAGACAAAGATTGTTGTTGTATAAAAATTAGGAATTTAAATAATAAACACTGGATGTTTTACATAAAGTAAGTTGTAGGTTGGACTAAAAAACTTCCAAGGTTTTTTCCAACCTTTTGATTATAGGATACTATAAACAAACCATAAATGGAAGTTTCCTTCATTGTAGAATATGATACTTTTTAAAAATATGAAACATGACAATGGTTAAGGGAAAGTCTTATTAAATATGATGAGTTACTAGTACAATTATATTGGAAATGCTTCTCTTTACAGCTAGATGCAGTCTGAAGAAGTTAATTCTCACAGAAGTTAGGCAATGGAGAATTATAGGAAGTGCTGTACAAGTGATATGTATGGGAGAAGACTAAACCAAATTTTAGAGCAGAAAGGTATATACAAAAAATAGACAAAATTGGGTGAGTTTCCAAAAGTATAACTCAGCAGAAAAGTAAAAAAAATGAATGAGGGAGGGATCAACGTATCTGGACAAACATTGTTTGTGGGCCTATAACAGATAGATTAATTTGATTCATGTTATTCTTGTTCATATAGAATAACATTAGAATTAAGCTCTTCAAATTTACATGCTTGGAACATGATTATTGATAACGGCCTTAAGATATGATAAATTGTATGTAAGTATAAAAATAATCCATTTTAATGATGGTACTGATATTATTTAAGCACAATAACAGTAATTATATATATATAAAACAACAAACTTGGGTTTCTAAAAACTAAACTAAAACCTACATGGTTTTTATTCTGCAGATTATCTCAAGACCATAAGTATGTGAGATGTAGTTGATAGAAAACACTTAAATGTTATTTTAGCAAGCACAAATAGAATTTCTCATATAATTCTCAATGAATTGTACTGGTATAATCCAGTTGTGGGTTTCTACCGGATCTCTCCTAATCGGCAATCCGGTAGCGCTGACGGTGGGATGCTCTGTGCATGCGCAGAAGCGCCGCGCAGGCACACAGGCAAACATGTAGTGCTGAAAAGATAAACCCACTATTGGTATAATCTTTTCCCAGTGCAGAGATGGGAACCTTAATTTTAAACAACTACAGTGACAATATGGGAATTAGCTGGAAAACATACAGTATATCTGGTGAGGAAACAAGTATGCTGTTAGAATAAGTAAACTACAATTATGAAAATGTTTGATAAAGCAGAATTTAAATATATAAATTTACCTTCTAGTTTATTGTTTCAATATAATCTTTTTAGAATACAAAACGATTGGTAAAATTGGAGAGGGAACATTTTCTGATGTTCTGAAGGTACAGAGTATAAACAATGGACGTTGCTATGCTTGTAAACAAATGAAACAGCATTTTGAAAGGTAAAGTCTGATTCTTTTCCATTTTACTTTTTTGTTTAGCTTCAGTATATAAATGTTTTGTTTAAATCTTCATTATCAAAAGTTGATTTTAAAAGAAATATTTTTTGCAAATGCATATGTAAAATCTACCGGTAGCTGCCTTTGGAGATCAAGATTGTTTTTCTGACATATCTTATTGGCCTTAAATAATGTGTGTTCAAACTAGTAATTCTTGATCCTAGCATATCCTATAATGTAAATACAACATTGCGCAGATTTGAGACTTTCTTCTCAAGAGCTCATAATCATTGAAAAACAGGGAAGTGTGTACTATACCATTTTCGATGCCACCATATAAGAAAACATGGCGCTTTGCAAGTAGCATCTCATGCAGTACTCATACAGAAGAGAGCCATGAAATTCACCGTACCCAGGCAAAATGGCAACAATGCAAGGGACTATTATACCCTATGCTTTGTGTCATTCAGGAAAATATATGCAACAACATGTAAATGACAGTTGTTTATTTTTCGTCTAATCTTTTCTATTAGCATTGACCATGTGAATAACCTGAGAGAAATTCAAGCATTAAGGCGATTGAATCCACATCCAAATATCCTTACATTGCATGAAGTGGTTTTGTAAGTGATGCATGCTTTTTTGATTCCCATTCTGTACCATTCATCTTGATCACCAGATATTTTATAGAGATGTTCAATTACTATTTATCAAACAAATATCATTCTAATTAAATTATTTTGAAAGAGGAACCTTTCACTGTAGAATGATGAGATGTTGTCATTTCTTGCACCTTTTCTCAAGTTGATAGCAAGTTGGGAGTAAGTTGTGTGGCCTACTTAACTTTGGAACTTAATGTGAGTTGAATAATATATCTTTCTGTAGTCATTGAGCCATCATTCTGTTCTATTGATAGTATGTGACATAGGCTGTCAGGGTTGATCTGGCAATTTATAAAGACTTTAAAAATCACATTAGTTTTATTCTATATTCATAATTTGCCTCTGACAATACTAATGGTGTCGAGGCAGAAACACAAGAAAAATGCAGGGGCTCAAGAATTGAAGTTTTTAAATGGCAGTCTGTAGAATCCAATCTCATTCCTGTAGGTGCTGATTTGAGATTTTGCAGTGGGGAATTACTTGAAGATATGTGTCATTAGATTCTGTTCATTGTGTCATATGAAAAATCATACGGTATCTGGTCACCTGCCTAATGGATATGATCAGTTGACAATAAGGAATATTCTGAACATGCTAATGTATTTTGTTACCATGAAAGCGAAATCTCACAATCCTCAAAAATCCTCACTACACATTTTGCCAGACAACTGTTCTAGTTAACCATTTCTGAAGAAAATACGATATAATTATTTTTATTTTTAAAAAGATAAATTTACATAATAAATACCAAGGTTCAGTGGCTTCTGTGGCAGCAGGAGGTGGGGGAAGAACAAAAGCAACATTGAGACAAACCCTTGGCCCTTTTGTATATATGTTATAGTGTTGCATGCATATTCAAAAGGAACAGATCTTGTGGAACAATACTGCTTCCATCATTTTGATAAAAGCAGCAGAAACTTATAAATGTCTATATCCAGTTCTCAGGGAGAAAGTCTTTCATAGAGTAAGGCAATTTCCTCTCCTATTGCAAAAAGTTGTAGTTCAGTAACAGCATGTAGAATTGTATAAAGTTTAATTTTGACTTGTCCAGTTACAGTGATTTGTCAAGTTCCAGGGTTCAGAAAGATCCCCACCTGTGACCACACAATTGGTCAAGATGGGTTATGATCTGATGTTATAAGGCATGTTTGTGTATTCATAAGTTATTCTGTTGCTTACTTAAAATCTAACTGTAATTGATTGTGACAGGCAAAACAATGTTAACATCAAAAGCATTTCTTTTTTGCTTTTTAAATAATCTTGATCCCAATTAAATAAAATATATATGCAGGTACAGCATGGATTTACTTTTGATTATCATGTACATAAGGGTGAGCAATTTGTAAATCACATGAGATTATCAAAGGTTTGTCCTCTGCTACAGGTTCTTCCTCTTCTTTTTTACCCCCACTATATCATGCTGATAAAGAGGGATGATTTTCCTCCTCACAATTATCATTCAGTAATCCACTTATTAGACTTTTTTATTATTGAGAAACTGATTCAGCAGTGTAGCAAAGGTGCATGAGTTATGATTCTCCTGGAAACCCTTGTTTCCTAGAACATTTGATTTCTGATTTTCTGTAAAAAAAAATGCTGGGGAAGTTGGTAAACAATTTTGATGAGGAAGTTGATTTTTAAAGAGAGCCATCCTCATAAGCCTTCTCCGATATAATCTTTTTCAGAATCATGAAAGATGAGATGGCGAAATGAACTTGATTTTCTTTTTCTTCTTCAGCAATTTTGAGTCAGTATGCATGATGATAAAAAGTTTGCTCATTTCTAGAATGGCATATAACTGTTCTATTTAACATACAGTGCTTTTTTCATGCATATGTAAAAGCTAATGAAAAATACAGAAAACTAATAATAGTAGAACCACTTTTTAAAAATAATTGAAAAATCAGTCCCATTCTTTAAGTGCTTATACAACTTATTCTTCTTTCTTTCATATAATTCCATTAAAACCCACTTTTTAGTGACAAGAAAGCTGGTGCTGTTGCATTAATATGTGAACTTATGGACATGAATATTTATGAATTGATCAAAGGTATGTAGCGTATACAGTATCTGAAAAATGTCTCAATTTTTCAATTTTTTTCCACAAGTGAGACAGATGCATGTTTAGTTTAACCAAATATTAAGTAAGACTGTTCCATGTTGAAAAAAGATGTGTTTTACTTGCAGTTATGGAAAAACCTTCGGATTAGCGTGGAGGTACATAGAATCTCTTTCTGGTGGTAGTTGATCTCCTTCAGAATAAGTTAAGGCAGAGAGAGGTTTTGGAATTTAGGGAAAGTGTCTCCGTAATTACATATATTGAAAAAGAATGCTATCCTAAAGAGGGGCCAGTCTGCAAGAAAATTTAAGAAGGAGAACATAGTTCATTAATCACTGAATGTATTTGCTATATTAAGAATTGTTAAATCTGTGCCGCACCCTTACCATCAACCAAAGCCAAGGCAGCATGGATAGTCAGTCAAAAATGACAATTGTATGTCAACAACTGAAAACTGTTACTTCATTGTGATACAAAATTGCTATTTCTGTTACATCAGTTGTATATAAAATGAGAGTTTATTCTGCTTCCAAATACTCATGATTCAAAATGAATAACTGCATGAAATATAAAAGCTTGAATCTTGTTCTAAATTTTTCAGATTACAACAGAAAACCATTGCAACTGATATATAACTAGTAGAATATAGTCTAAAAGGCATCCTAGCCTACTGTGTTTCATATCAGTTGCAATTTGCAAATCCTTTTTAAAGGTAGCCTTATAGAGGACACATTGCAGGAATCTAACCTTAACAATGATTCAGCTATGAGTCCAGTAGCCAGTTCTGTCTTTTTAAGAAAATATACCAATGGTACAGCCACTGAAGGTGGACAAGGTGCTGTGAACAGAGCAGCTTTGAATATCCTGGCTAAGTTAGGGGACATGGTTATAGGTCATAGGTAAGCTATTTCATAACTAGATTTAAAAATCAGTTAATTAGCCAAAATCATTGCAAGCTGTTTTTATACTCAAGCATCTTTATTTAAAAAAAAAACCTACTAAACTTGATTTCCAAATTCCAGGAAGGAAAAAACCATTGCCTGAAAAGAAAATAACGAATTATATGTACCAGCTATGCAAATCTCTTGATCATATACACAGGTAGGAAAGCTTTTTTTTACTTATTTGCTTGCAAAATTACAGTTTGAATATTTAAATGGGCTGGAATCTGTAGACTTTCATTCATGTATCTAATGTATATAAAGGTGCCATGGGTTTTGACTAGCTTTTCTTTTTCAGTTGTCATCTCTTCTCTAGAATATCTTCAGAACTTTTTTGGATAATTTTTTGGGATGGGTGCAACAACGTACAGTAGAACCTCTGGTCACGAACGCTTCTGATCACGACCAAATCAGGTTCTGACCAAAAAATTCACTTTTTTGTGTGTGTGGCCAATTTCCCCTTCCGCACCATTTTTTTTCTAAGCGCCAAATTTGCAAAATTAGGTTCAGGTCACAAACAAATCGTTTTGTGACCAAAATTATAGAATGCATTATGGTTGTGACCAGAGGTTCTACCGTACATTGAAACGAAGGAGTAGGCTTGAGTACTCCCAAGAGATATGTGGCTTTCTGTACCACAGCCTTAATATAAAAATACTTACTTTTCTTTTGATTTTTATCTTGATGCAGAAATGGAATATTTCACAGAGATGTGAAACCTGAAAACATATTAATAAAGGTAGGTTGTCTTTGATAATTTTAAAACAGGAGCAATGTACCAAAATTCTTATGTTTCAAAATGTTTGTTCTAGGACTGGCATTTGAATATGTACCCTATGTCTATAGAAAAAAGTGCATTTCAACTTTCTGATGATTAACTGTCAAATACTTACTTTAGGTCCAATATTGTCTTTTTAGCATCAGGTTTTTTTATCACCAGGTTTTTTTATCACTCATGGAAAAAATATGCTT
>JANHFT010004339.1:36205-68237 GCA_032467955.1 Pseudoxenodon macrops | reverse complement strand
TTTTAGACAAATCAATCATTTTTGAAACAGGCTGTAAAAAAATCAAATTTGCTTTTTCTTAAGTAACTTCTGCTAGCAATTCTTGAAAACTTAATGTTCAAAGATTTGATGGTAATTGAGACCACAATTTCCATCGTTAAATGCTGTAGTTATGAAACATACCACAATGACTGCATCATTTATCAACAGCATCCTAGCATTCCCTTTGGCTATCATTAAGTGAGTATTTCATGTGACCACAACTTGCAACTTCCTGCCAGCTTCCACAGGCAAAGTCAATGAGGAAGCAGACTGAAAGTTGCAAGTTCCAGGTAGGTGAGTACTATGGATTGGGAGGAGGGTTGCTGTGGTGAGTGCATTTCAGCTGCGAAGATGTTGCTACTGTGCTACTGTGCCAAATTGTAACGCATGCAGGCTGGTGCAGCTGTGCGCACGGATATAATCACATGGCCATGGAGGTAATGTGTTGCTGGAATTTTGAGGACCAGTCATAAGTACCGTTTATTCAGAGTCATTGCAACTTCAAATGGTTGCTGAACAAATGGTCTTTAACCAAGCACTACCTGTATGTAAATGGAGATTCTCAGAGTCAGCCAGATTATTGTTGTTCCAAAGGTGCTTCTCCAAAAGGCAACTGGACTTTCTTGGTCTTTTTTCTCTCTTTAAAAACGTTTCCCTTCTCATGCAGAACTGAAGAGACTCTTTGGATGAGAAGTGAAACATTTTCAAAGAAAAAATAAGAAAGTCCAGTTGCCTTTTAGAAAAGCACCTATACGTTATTTTCACATTTATTCCAAAGGCTGCCGATTTAGACCATTAAAAAAAATAGCCTTTTCTTCCAAAAATAGAACAGCTGAGGTGGATAAAGATTCCTTAATTACAACTTGAAGTATTAGTAGTAGTTCATTATTTGTAAATATTAATGCCTGATCATTTGAGATGCACAAATTGTCTTATTGTAGCAAGATCTTCTCAAGCTTGGAGATTTTGGATCCTGTAGGAGCATACATTCTAAGCAGCCGTATACAGAATATATCTCTACCCGCTGGTATAGGGCACCTGAATGTCTTCTTACAGATGGTTACTACAGTTATAAAATGGACATCTGGAGTGCTGGCTGTGTGTTTTATGAAATTGCAAGGTAGGTTATTTATCAGAAGGAAATTGGCTAAATTAAAAAGAATAAAGAAACTCTTCTGAAGTATAGGCCTGTGCAGATATGAAATAGTAATAGGCTGTATTATGGAAAAAATACAAATATAACACTGGGGAAGACACATAAGACTGGGAAACACACACAGAGAAAATTCCAGTTCAAATGTCTGCACTGCTAGTCGATGAATTGCATAATGGCACAAGGAAAGTCATTTAACACTTTGAAGGTAGACTTAAATCTATCTCAATAAGAAAGATTTGGGTATTTGTCACTGTTTGTTAATCATTGTGTTCTTATCTGGCATAGAACTTCATTCTTTAAACTGAGGGGTTAGTGATTCAGCTTAACATAAAATGTATAGTACAGCAGCCTTATTGCTGTATATCTGGATTTAGTCAATGGTTAAAAAAATGAACATTAGCAGCTTCATGAATAAAGGAAAATAATTTGAAGTTTAGCTGAGGGTCCTAATGTGATAGCCAGGCTTCAAGAGTGGCTATGTTATTTAGCTGCAGACAATAGTAAACATGTCTCTAAGTAGGACCCTTGAGGCAAAGCCATGCCATGTGCATATTATATTTAATTTTGGGGATTATAGGCTTTAGCAACAAGTACTTCATTTCTAGCTGATGAAATATTTATGTTCTTAGGTAGCTACAGGCGGAATTGTACAGATAACATTTTTCGACAACACTTGTCTCTTTTGATGCTTTTTTTCTTTTGAAAGATGTTATATAATACACAGGTGGGAAATGAGATTAATGACAGTGTGTTTGATTTTAAAAATACTATCTGCTGTAATGTTATTTAGTATCAACAATATTATTTAGTACTAAGGATGAACAGCTTCCTCATAATAAAAACATAAGCTTGTCAGAGGTTGGTATTCATCACATTATCAATTCTTTATTGTTCCCAGTTTCCACCCGCTTTTTCCTGGATCGAATGAATTGGACCAAATATCAAAAATCCACGATATCATAGGTACCCCTCCTAAGAAGATTCTTCATAAGTTCAAACAGTAAGTGTAGTTTCCCTTGATATTCATTACTGCATTTTATTTAAGTAAGTTTGCCTAAAATTACATTAGAAGAATGTGTTTATTACCTTACAGCTGACCATAGTCGAATCTTACAAAGCATATAACCAGGGTCTACTTCTCAGAATTCAGAACCACAGTCACAACCATGTTATTTTCATGTCCCCTTTTCATAATGTATTAAGATTATTTTATATTACTGTTGAGTGTTTCTAGCACTTTTTGCAAGTGTCATAGAATTTGAAAGCTGTAGGAAGCCCCCTTTGCTATAAATTACTGTAACTTCTTCTGTGTATCTTTGGCATTCAGTAAACATTCAATCAAATAGAGCTTGAATTCTGTTAATTTTTTGAGATAAGCATAATTTTCTTGGCAACGTGTTACAAGGGATTTCCCAGTCTTGCTTGCTGACCTGGTATTTTTTATTGGTGTATTGATCAAGTATTGATCAACTCTGTTCAGTTTTTCAAAATAAACTAAGATTATAAGTGCTGTCACTTAGCTGGGCTGCTGCTATATAGACTTAACTAGTTTTATTGAATAACATTTTAAGGGATGTTTATTATGAAATGTTCCTTTTATTCCAGTTCAACAGTTATCACCTGGATAATTTAAAATTACTTTTGACTTCCCATGTTCAAATAAGGATAGTATCAAATGGATTTAAAGAAAAGTACTGTGATGTTATGGCACCATTATACAAGTCTGCCCAATCATATTTGTGTTCTAAATTTGAGAAGCATTCAATTGTAATCATTTCATGATATAGTCATAGACATGTAATTTGCCCTATATGGCTGACTACAGGGACAAAGAATGCTTTGAAACTGAAACTTCTATTTTAGTTTCTTTTGTATTCTCTCAATAACAATAAGGCTGACTGTTGACAGGAATGCATTTTCTTTCACTGGATTTATGCAGGTCAAGAGTGATGAGTTTTGATTTCCCCACCAGAAAAGGAAAAGGAATCTCTCCATTTATCCCTAACCTGTCCAATAAGAGCCTGACACTTATGTATGCAATGATACAGTATGATCCTGATGAGAGAATCTGTGCTCATGAAGCACTGCAACACCCTTATTTCAGAGAATTAAGGTGAAATGATTTTGAATCAATATTCAATTGAAAATGTATCTAGCCAGCTAAGATTTAAAATAGCTAAGCTTGATAATTCTTGATCAATTAAGCTAATAATTTTAGTTTAGCATTTGCATTTCAAGTCATTGTTTAATATGTCAAAAGTAGGGAAGTGAGTGGTTTGATTGTCTAATTGATGGGAAAGTATTTCAAAGGTCATATATGGGATTTTATCTGACTTATTCTAAACAGGTTAGCAGAGAAACAAGCTTTAACCATACACCGAAAAATGAGATTAGTAGAAAATCCATTAGAAAGGGATTCTCTTGGCTTGCGGCGTGTTTCAAAGGAGGATCAAAGGCAGGTAATCTTTAAATCAGACTGAGTAATAAACCTATTTAATTACTGCCATTTTGTTCACATACTTACAGAACAGCTCTGTGTCAATTTTGTGCTTTAATTAATCATCCTAGACATGTGAAACATGTTTCAGAATTCTGGTATCAAAGGATTCTAGCATTTTTAATGAATTTTGGACACCTAATTGTGAGTTACATCACATGTTAGAAAGGCTTTTTATTTATTTATGCCATTATCTCTTATGCATGCATTGCATGGAATAGTATGATAGTTTAGTTTTAGATGCTATATATGGCTCCTGATATTTTGTAGTAATTCTTTGAGGACATTCAAAATAGTGCTGGAATTAACTAGTCATATGCTTTTTCTGGAAATTATCCAATTTACATCTAGGTTCATGCAATCAATATATAATAATTATGGAGTGTTTGATTCTGCCAACTTCCCAGTTATTCTGGGAATATTAAGGGTATCATCAAATCTGTCCAATAATTCCCAAAGTTTATTTTAACTCATTCATCCCTCCCCCCCCAAAAAACCCAGAATCATAATTGGAGAACAAAAATTAATTATAGTACATTCCTGTATTTTGTTGCAGAATTCTAGACACACCAGATTTAAGCTAGCAGTACAAAGTTTCTAGGGGTTATCTAATTCTTTGTAAAATCTGTTTACACACTCAAGGATACATTTTTATGCCAATAGAAGAACAAGAAAAGAAGGAAATTGTGTAATTCTAAGGTTTAGATATCTTCTAAGGATTCTAAGAAGACCTCTTCTAAGGCTCAATTTTACGAATAAACCATCAAAGTCTGTTAGCCAATTTTCCAAACAAATATCGACTTTCAACATATACACCTTTGAAAGTCTGAAAATACTGGAATGTAACCTTTGGCTACTCTTTTAAAAATAACCATTTAATCATCTTCCCCTTTATTAAACTAACTATATAAAGGCTTCCGCTGACTATGCTTCCATATGATGAGATCATTCCAAAGGCAAGCTGCAATCTTCCCTAAGAAACATTTGGGTAGAACTTTACATATACTTGGGAGTAATTGCCCAAGTGGCAATATCTAAACCATCCTAAAGCATGATCAAACACATTTAGCCTACATAACAACATTCTTTTTAAAAATTGAACTTGTATTTTTATTTTAAAAGAACTTTTTTAGGCAAGCCCAGGAGAATCCACTGGGACATCATGGACTTCCCAATGCAGTTGAGTTGCCAAAACTGACAGTTCCTGCTGTAACCAACCTGACTTCTTACCCTAATCCTTCATTTCAGTCAGTTTTTACCCTCCCAGCATCCAACAGACAAGTCCAGGTTTTGCAGCCTATAACATATTTTGGGACACATTGCAAGGTAATTTTGCCTTGCTTATTAGATTACATGCTATTTTGTACAAGTAGATTATAGTCCATTTTAACTTCTATTGTCTCATCAACAGTCTGAAAAACAGAAGGAATTTAAATCTCCTATGAAACAGTACCACCTGCCTGCTCTGGAAAGACGAGGTGGAAGATTTTGACGGATCAAAACACTCATGAGCTGTCTGGATTTGTTTGAAACAGTACTCAAATGGCAATAGTGCCTTATCACCTCAAATGCTGCAACAAGAAGCTAAACAATCGTTCTTTGGGACTTACCCATTTTTTTTACAAGTCAACAATGTAACCACCATTTTTATAGCTCAAAATGCACTTTGATTTTTTTTAAAGGAGTTCCTATTTTTTTTAAAGTTTTCTTCTATGGCGATCATATATTTAACGGTGTTAAATGGCACTGGCAGGAGTGAATTGTTCCAACTTTTATATTAAATGCTACATTGTGTTTATATATATATAAATATATATAAAAATAATAAAAGTGAATTTCTGGGGGAGGGGGTTGTACATATGACCATAGGGATAATCAGAGCCAATCTTCTTTATCATTTAGAAACTTCAAAATTTAAATATAACCTAGTATAAAAATTTGTGTTCTGAAACAAATAATATAAATTAGGAGGTCTTTGTATGGATGGTGGATGAAAAAGATCAGTCATTACTCAATATTCTCTTGTATGGAAAACTGTAAGTAAGCTTTTGGTAGATGTATATTATCACACTGGCATAGTTCAATGTAGAACGTTACGTATTTGTTTTGAAAAGGCCATGATGTTTGAAACTCTTGTGCTGGAGGAAATAATCCACTCTAAAGGGCATTTAAGTTAACTTTTATAAAGGTATCAGTAAAAATAAATTTATTAAAGGACTATGAAGATTTTTATAGAATTATTATGAGATCAAGTACCATGTCCTCTCACAAAGAACTGTCATACTATTACTCTGTAACAAGAAAAAAAAAGATGTATTGCACTAGAGTAAAAAATATTGATACTGTATAACAGTTGCACCTTAAATAACAGCCAAATAGCAATGCTTCAATAAAGTGGCAAAAAGATAGCTAAGACTGGACTATATCTTTGAGGAGGGAAACCACAATGGTAAAGTTTGCTGAAGAGTCACCAAAAGGACACAAATGCAATATAATACATAAAGCAAGTCCTAAAACTGGTGTATTTTTCTTCCTATATGAAGGCAATCATTTGCTTGAGGATTCAGTAGTCATGATAAATTGGTTGAATGTAATCTTGCCATTATTTACAGTATATTTCTGTACAAACCAAACTATGGAAGGATTGATATTTATTTTGAAGAATTTTCATATTATTTCACAGAATCATTCAAGTTTTCAGAAAAAGGTTTTCTTTTGGGAAGGATAGGAACTTAATTTGAAATTTAGAATTTGAAGGGCATTATCTTTTGCATCTGCATTTTTGTAACTGGATGAATATTGTATCTAGTTTTAGTTGCCGTGATATAAAATGATGTTGAGACTCTGAAAAGAGTACAGAGAAGAGCAATAAAGATGCTTAGGGGACTGGAGGCTAAATCATATGAAGAACGGTTGCAGGAATTGAGTATGTCTAATTTAATGAGAAGGACGACTAGGGGTGACATGATAGCAATATTCCAAAATTTAAGGGGCTTCCACAAAGCACCTGAAGGCAGGACACAAAGCAATAGATGGAACTAATTAAGGAGAGAAGCAACCTAGAACTAAGGAGAAAATTCCTGATAGAAAATTAATCAGTTGAACCACTTGCCATTAGAAGTTGTAAATGCTCCAACACTGGACATTTTTAAGAAGAGACTGGCAAACCATTTGTCTGAAATGGTATAGGGTTTCCTGCTTGAGCAGGGGGTTGGACAAGATCATCAAGGTTCCTTCCAACTCTATTATTCATTCCCCCTCCCAAAAAACTGTCCAGCAGAAAATTCTGAGTAAAGTTCTCAAATGTAATCTGGATCTCAATCTATAAATATTAAAGCAGCGGTTCTGAACCTTTCCAGCATGGCAAACTGGTAGGGGGGAGAGGGGATGATTCTGGACCCACAGCAGGTATGCGTGTATGCCCGCCACTTGCACAAATGGAGCTTTTTGTGTGAACACACATGTGTGAATACCCACCACTCACACAGGTGGAGCTTTGCACACACACTCGCCCAGTGCTTGCACAGCCTGGCACTGTGCTAAACAGGGATAGAAAAATATCCTTTAAGAATGTTTATGTTATAATGCATAAGCATTATTTCATATTACTGGCTTTAGTCATCCAGAACATTAGAAGTTTATTCTAGGATCTTGTAATTTAAAACAAGGCACCTACAGTATGGAATAAAGTGCATTGTGATTTGATTACAGAGTTGAAATACTATAGAATCTCTAGTCAATTTACAAATTTCTAAAATAATTATTCAGATTATGTATTTGTTGTTTTATTGTATGAAAAGCAGCTACTTTGCCTTTAGATGTCTGAAAGCTCTCTTCAAATAGCCAAAAACATGTTTACCCTTAAGAGCACTCAAGAAAGGAGTGCTCAAGAACAGATTTTGCCTGTTGACAGTCATGAGCAATCTCCCACAGGTGATGACAAAATCTGTTTAATATCCCAGAGGCAATACCAGGCTAAATACACCCAATATGAAGAAATCTGATTTGATAGAATAATATACTTTATGATTTCATCCCTTAAACAATAATAAAAACCCTTGTACATTATATTCTCACGTTATTCTCTACATATATGCATAATCAGAAGCACATTGTATTTCATTGGAAACTAAGTCTGAGATTCATCTGCCATTAACATTATGTTGAGGACAAATTACTTGACAATTTTGGAAACAAAAGGGAAAAATTCAGAACATATATTGCTTTTAGGTATGCTTCGGCATTTGACAATAAGGCAACCTCTGTTCATATGTTGAATTAATAACTTATAATACAGTACAATGTAAGCGCTTTTGAACTGCATCAGATCAAAAATGAAAAATAGTTAAAAGATTAGGATGTTGGTCAATTTCAGCTTTGGATTTTTTTTTAAAAAGCTTGTAGAATTGATAATTGCAAAGGTAAGCAGGATGGCTGCTTGTAAGTTCCTAATCAGGAAATAGTAGCACAAAGACTGCCCAACTGCTTGAGAGTGTCATGCATAGTGCAGGGGTCTCTAACATTGCCAACTTTAAGACTTGTGGACTTCAACTCCAGAATTCCTTAGCCTGCTTTGCTGGAAGTTGAAGTCCACAAGTCTTAAAGTTGCTAAGGTTGGAGACCCCTAGCATAGTGTGAAGAGACAAGTTTCCCCAAATGTTGCTGTTCAGCTTTTTAATGCTTTAGCATAACACTATCTAAAAGTCTACTCAGATACTTGAGAAGCTAGACTATTTTATTTGATAAAAGCTGCAATTTTGTACTTGTTTTCCAAGAGTGAGGACTTTTTCAGAATTAAGTAAAGGTAAGCACAGGTAAAGGTCTTCCGCTCTCTCCATGCCCAAAAAAACTTTGGAGGGATTACTTGACATGAGTTTAGACTAAAAAAAAAAAGGATTCTCTGCACTTTGTGTTCCTTAGATCTCAGGATTATGAACCGTTTTTAAAGCCTGTTCCCCCCCCCTGATTTCTAATTCCACAGCACTTTTACTACAGAATTGTGATTATTTTAAAAGTATTATTTTTTATTTCTAAAGAAGATGGTTTGGTTGAACCACTTAAGTGTTTCTTGCTTCTAAAAGTATAATTATACATACCGATTTCCAGAGTTGGCTCACAGCGGCAGAAAGGGAAGAAGCAATTCTGTGATGACTGCCCTCCCCCAAATACATTTTTGCAGAGACAGACTCAGCAAAAGCAGCCCCTTCTGCCTCCACAGGATGAAATGCCTTCTGTGGAGAGAAACATTGTGTTCACAGTTAAATCCAAATTTTGAGTTTTAAGCAGCTGGTTCACACACTGTGCTGAGCCATAATATGGCTTATGTAGTTTTGGCTTAGCATGATGCATGAATCCAGCCATTATAATATATAATTCATGTTTAAGGCTTATCAAAGTGTGAAGCAAGTTATGGTTTGTTCTTAAGGCATAAAAAAATGTCTTGCCTAGGTTCTTAAACCTGCCAATGCACAGTAGTTAAAAATGGCACTTTTATTTTGCTGTCACTAGCAGTTTGTATTATGCAATCAAAAATAGCCTGGCACTATTTAGTTATTTCGAACTAATTTTGAAAGTTTACTATAAGCCCAAAAACACTTTGGAGTATGTCAAAAGGGCTTATATGCAGCCCAATGAATAGTAATGCATTGCAGACACTACTGAAATTGTTTCAAGGAGTGTGCAGGGCAGTGTTAACAATGTTGAACTGTAGAAATCCAGCAAATAGCAGGATTATCTGCACAAACGCTCATATACATAAAATCTACAGCCTTATAACATTATGTATTAAAAAGTGGTCTGTGAATTGTAGTCTTTAGCACTCAGCATTTTTTTCCATAGCGAGAAAGTGAGGAGACTGTGTTGCAACCGCAAGTATTCAAATAAGCTCTTTGCTTCCCCAGTTCTTCTGCTTCATCAATGAACTGCCATCAAATAAAAGATTGGCATGGAGATAAAGAGGGAAATACCTCTGCAACATCTCAGTCCAAGAAAAAAATAAACCCAAACATCAGGGCTTTTGATAGAGCTGAGGGGGTGGGGAAAAGGATGTGAAGAAAGCAGCACTGAATGGTTGCAATGCAAGCTCTGCTTCTTTTTCTATGTGCATCCATTCCTGAGGCTCCAGGCCTACAAGAAAGGGGCTGAAATGCTGATACAACTTTGACAAGAATCTGGGAATTTCTGCCTCTTGATCTGATCTCCAGAAAGGAATTGCCAGCCGCATAATTCCACTATCAAGCAGACAGCATTTTCTTCAAGAAAAAAAAAACTGAAGGGGATTCTTCAGATTTCAGTGTGTTCAAAATTAGTTTAATAGAACTAACCAAGCAGCAATTTAATTACGCACTCTCATATTTATCCTCCAACAAGGCATCCATTTTTCATTGAAACAGGAGAACTATGTACTTTGGCACATTATTCTACAGTGGCAACCTATTGTTGTTACAATAATTTTAAATAAACATTTTAGTGTTTCTAATCACATTAACAGATATTAAATTATATTTTCCCAATGCATGAAAATGGTGACTACCACTGTTAATTAACATATATTTTAAAAACTAGGCTTAAGAACTTCATAGTGTTCTAAACTGTACTGAGGAAAAACCATTTAGAATAAAGTGCAGGAAAATAACACCTACTAATAAAAGCCCAGTTCAATAGCTCCTAAATCTGACCTGAGTGTTTTCAGAAATAACATCTTCTACAAGAATTTAAATCATGTCCATACCAAAAATATTACATTCAAAAAGTTACATCAAAGGTGATTTAAACAGAAAGTAAACAAAACTGCATATTCAAGATAGTTTAATATGTATTTTCTGAATTAGAAATATCACTTCCTTAAATGATTAAAATTACTAGTGTAATGATTTCCTTAATCACTGAATTACATTATTTACATATATAATACAGATTGACTGTAGTTGAAACATTATTAAAATAAAATGTTTGATACAAAGGATCAACATAACTTTAGAGGGTGCCCAAACACCCATTTTAAAATTAATTATCTGCTAGCATTACGCTATTTAAGTGCAAACAATCTTTTTAGAAAAACCTATGATTGTAGCATCCATCTTCCTGAATTACATTTGCGAAGCCAGAAAGTAATGACTTTAATTTCCCATGAGAGCTTTTCAGGTTAACCATCTCTGATTAAAAAAAAAAAAAGCAGTGCAAAGAAAAAAACTCAACAGTAATATTCTAATTTATAACACCATTAAACTTACTTGGATTTAAGAAACATTTTATTTTACACGTGTAGGTGTGTGTGAATGTAGGTATGTGATTAAATTACACTGAGAAATATAAAGCAATTGTGATTTTTAATTGTAGCACCAAAAGAAGCATTTTTAAGCAAAATTCTTCTTTAGGTGAGCAGCCTCAAAATATTAGATGTAAAATATAACTCATTACAGAATTATTTTGTAAAACACTATGTGATTCACATAACACTCTGCCTTTTAAGAATTTGTGATGCTCTCTGGCTGAACAGCAGCTCCTGGTTCCATTGTCATTACTTCTTGTTCTGTGTTCAAAGGTTTGCTAGGAGGAGTGTGATGGCTATACTACAGTTCCACTTGGAGAATTGGCCTGGTTTTGGGATGGCAAAACACCCTGCAAACAAAGCAGTTTACATTAATCCAGCAAGAGAATGCAACATTTACTTTGCTAAACACTTATGTTTGCAGATTTTTCTTGCAGAATATTTGTATACTCAATTTATAATTTTAGATCATATTGTTCAAAAATGTTAGTGAATAACTCTACTTGGATATAACAAAACAAGTTCCAAGATTTAGGTTATGAAAAGAAGATCAAGGCAATAACAAGTTGTAGTCTGGTATGACAAACAAGAAGTCTTACAGTATCATGAAAACTGCTGCAAGTTTTCCCAAGGTGGCTTCAGAAATATCCTCATACATCTCACAGGAAACTCTTAAAATAGAGATTTCATGCTTATCAGATGTTGGGTTTATCAGAATCGGGTTTCTTTATGCAGAAAATGTGATAAAACTGCAAAGAATAGTTTCTGTTATGGACTTAACTTATAATATTAAGAACAGGAAATGAACTACAAATGTGTCTGCTTTTTGAGCCCTTTGCTAGGAAAAATTAGTTATTTGCTGATGTAATTTGCCTTTCAGATTATTTATACACCTTGCAGTTTATAGTTTGTACCCATAAAATACAATTACTCATAAGCAATTTTTACCAGACTGAGATTTTTTATTAATGAATGGGTTTCCAATCTGATGCCTGAAATAGCAATTTGAAGATTCTCAGCCAATTTATGTACTCTTTGGACAGAAACAGATGCTTCAATCTATTTAATTTTTTGTTAGATGTGGAAGGTAAACATTTCTGGCTTTGTCTGTCCACCTGACAGATGTTCTGTTTTTCTTCAGCAGATATGTAATTTATTCAGACATTACATGGAAAATCTCAAGGATATGAGCCATTTTAGTGAAGAATGCCCCTCCATGAATGAAACATAATGAGCAACTCTGCCCCAAATTTGATGTGAACTGTAGTTGCAGTCCAGTAATTTTTAAGTAACTAACGTGTCATATTTTCCTCTAACATTTGATTTTGTCTTTAGTTTATGTCTTAATAAGCTGTAGTTTTTGTGATCAGAAACTGATTCTTGAAGTTGACAACAGAGGTTTAAAAGTATGATCAAGCAATAAATTTCTAATATGCGCACAAGCCTCTGACATTTCACAATTCTGTAAACAGTATAACATCAATAAAAGCTTTAAATGTTTGGGCAGAGTGGGTAGGAATCCCTCATAATCTAAAACACAGACTTTCCAGATATTTTTATTAGTTTGTATCATACAGCTACAGCTGGTCACACTCAAGTTTAAAGTCCCCTTCTAATATAGAATTAATTACATCTTTGGAATCTACAGGAGCTCTTTCTTACTTTCTCCCAATGATAAAATGCTAAGAAACAAGCATGTTTTTGAACCCAGAAAGTTCTACAATGAACACTTGCCCTAAACAAGATAAGAAAATAGAATCTGTTTCAACACTTTCATACACCAAAGATCTAGCACCTATTTTTAGCTAAGATGCCCATTTCTGGCAAAAGCCAGCAAAAAAAAAAAGATAAAAAGATAAAACTGATTTAGAGCACCTTATATGTTTTCAAGACAGAAGTAAATAATTATTCTGCTAGACATTCTTTGTAATATACAATATTACTTTCCCTGATACATTAGAAATTCAGCATGGAACTTTAGTCTCAATACAGTACTAATATTTAAACTCAGGAAAAAGTGTCAGTAAGAATGAATCCACTTTAAAAAAAAAGTATAGCATGAGCAAGAATTTAATAGAAGGAATAAAAACTAAACAAATATATTGAATGTTGAATGTTATTGTTAATTATATGGAAAATGTCACTGATTTGTTAAATTTATGATAGAGTTTTGTAAAGAAAATAAACAAATTTTTCAAAAAAAAAGAAAACTAAACAAATGTGAAATCAGATGCAATCTCTATTAATCTGCTAATGAAAGCAACTTCACCAAGCTCCCTCTCCAAAGTAAAATCAGTGCTAACAGACAATTCAGTCTTGTGAGAAATAGACATTACTGTGCAATTCAGAAATTTATCTCCAAATTTCCTGATCTCAGATATAATAACAATGCAATCGTATTATTTCCCTATTTTCTCAAAGCAGACATGTATAATACCTCCACCAAGAGCAACTTAATATTCTACCTCTCATTTGTGGTATATTTTTAAGTTACTTAAAACTATTATTTCAGGACATTAATCAGCAGGATCCTTATTATTCTAAACCGCATATGCGCATAAAGTAGGAAAAATAGCTTACAAGTAACAAAATAATTCCACAATCTTTCTGCAAATAACTTCCTAGTTTCCTTTTCCCTAGTTTTACATTTTCTAAACATATATTTCTGCAAATGCTGTGCAAATACCTATAGTTTTTTTTTCTTGTCTGCCTAGATTTGTTTAAAATCTTATGTTTTGTCAGGGTATAAGAGTATTTATTGTAAAGCCTGTTTAATAATTTAACAATTTAAAAGATCATTAAGAAATTCCAAACAAGCCAGAGGAAATCTTCGTTCCATTCAGCTGAAAACACAGGTCCGTGAAAAATCAGAAAAATACTTGAACATCAGTTTTAGATTTGTTGTTTCAAACGTATTATTCACCATTCAGCTTTCAACAGATGCTAATACACCTTCTCCTTGTTTAGTGACTGCGATTTATTCTTTAAAGTAGAAACCAAATGGTTAAGTAAACCACTTGATTGACAATGAAGATACTGCAACAATTGTAGGATGTTGCCATTTCATTAAAATAAAGTTCTCTTGTGCAGCAATGCCAGCATTACTCGAATTCTGGCATTTTCAGGCACAGAAATTTGATTGCAACTGGTCAGAAAACAACTTTTTTAAAGAAAAAGAAAAACTACCAACACTACCATTTGTGAAAGCTTGTTAAATGACGTAGTGCTAAACAAGGAGTGACTGTAACCTCAAAGAAAACTGAAACAAGAAATAGCATTCTGGACACTCATAATTTATAACAGCAATCTTGATCAGAAGCTCCAACTATCTCTATTTAGTTAGAATTACAACTCAACATCAAAGATTCAATCTCCTTATAAACATTTCTATACTGAGAATATCAATTGTCTTCAAAGTTGCGCAAAGAACCTGAACAAAGTACTAGAGCTGGCAATTATAAGGATGAAATTAAAAACATTTTGAATTGGTTAACTATACTCTTACTGGATTTTGTCTTCTGATTCTGGTAAAATATCTACCATGGAAGATTAAACAAATCCCACTCACTAGAGGTTATTAAAATATCCCCTGTGAATGGTCACATTCTCCTTGATAACTACTTCAGCTAAAGTTAGCTTTAAAAAATAAATAAATTCAGCTGAGCATTTCCTGCTGCACATAGGTGGGCTGTAAGTTAGCGTACAGTGGGGTGAAATGCTTAAAATACTAAATTCAGAACTGAATTTAGTATTTACTGTGCATGCTAAATACACTAAAATGTTTTTGAGATCCTTACCAGAGGGAACTTAAATAAATACTTTTCATTAGTACAACTTTATCTTGTCAAATGACTTCATTTTTATGCACTGCAGAGGGAAAGTAAGATGCTTTTTTGTCTATGAAAGAGAAGGGCACATTCTCTTGAGGATGGAACTAATTTTAAGAGATAATATTTTCTGAATCTATTTTTTCATATATGCTACTTTATCAAATAACTTTTCATAATTTATCTTCATAAAAATAATTCAATAGTATTTTTTAAGTCAAGCATATTTTTAAAAATCAAGTATAAGTTGATTGATTAACACATAAAAGCATGCATGCAGTGTCATGAATAAATCAAGTAATTATCTTGGTCAAATAAATATTCCAGTTGAAGAAGCAAGATTTAGAGAAAAGGTTATGCAAATAAGGTGGGTTTGACAACTTATAAGAACAAAAAAACAAGATTAATTTGCTCTAAAATTAGGGGATTCATTTTGTTTAACATTAAACAAAACATCAGGTTCTGCATAAAAATTCCACTCCTAAAAGTAGTTAACTGCATGTGTTTAATTCATAAGTCGGGTAACTGTTGGGTCACTTTTAAAAGAAGGCCTAATCCCATATGACTAGACCTGTGTTTTATATCATCACAGCAATCACACTTATATGGTGAGTACAATTTATCTCTACCCACAGGGTATCACCACATAGCATTTAATTTAGACAATGCAGCATACTTCCAGGGGGAGTCACAGTATTTACAAAGGGGACGTTGTTTTAGCTTGTCACACTAGTAAAATTTATCTTGTGCTTAGATTCTAACTATATCTTTCATATATAAGGCCATAGAGATGGTTTATGAAGATTATTTAGCTTCATAAACTTAAATAGATTGATCTATTTGAAAATTAAGAAAACCATAGAGCTTTCAGAAGCAATGGGGGAAAATGTACAATCTAGTGTTAGTGTTCTATATCAGCAGGAAGAAATTGTTTTATTCACCTGTGACTTTTAAATAGTGCCTTGTAGTATTTATACTGTAACAAAATAGGGAAGAGAATTATGTACTCCCCACAAATAAATTATTACTAAAGTGAATGTGTTAGATGAAAAACATGCCAGGGGGAGGGGGAAATGTGCTTTGGAACTTCATTTTGAAAGTACCACCTTGAAAACACACCTTATTTTCCAAAATGATTAAAGCAATCCAAGTAAAGCTAAAATTGGTCAGCAACATCTAGCAATGTCAGTAATCTATATGAAAATTGATATATACCATATTTTTCGGAGTATAAGACACACTTCCCCACCCCCTAAAAGAGGCTGATAATTTGGGTGCATTTTATACTCCGAATGTAGCTTTTTCAAAGCTTTTTTTTCAGACCTAACGAGGCAAGTGAAGAGTGAAGGATCTTTGCAGGCTTTTTTCATTGCTACTCCCTCCAAAGAACCTTTTCCCCCCCCAGACCTAACCAGGTGCTAACGATCTTCCAGGCTTTATAGGCTTTTTTCATTGCTTCTCTCTATCAGCTGTACTTTAGAAGCTTTTTTTCATCCTAATCAGGGGATGAAATAATGTGCTGAAGCTGATCAGACTAAGGACTAGCCAGATGAATACCTGGTAGGCAGATTTCCCCCCTATTTTCCTCCCCAAAAATTAAGGTGCGTCTTATACTCCAAAAAATACGGTATTTAGGATTCTGCCAAATTAAGTTTTGGACTGCCTGTTTATGCACCTAATTCTGATAAGCAACTCACAGTGTTTAACTAACACGATTGATAAATAAAAGAGCTCCTATAGAATCCAGAAGATGTCATTTTTACATTTCAATAGCTCTTTAGAAGATTTAGATAACCTTCTTTACCCCATGGTGTTGACATTCAAACTGGAAATACCAACGTATCAGGTGCACCTTCAATTAATAATAACTGAACAGGATATACTTATATTAATATGATAAAAGAACTCAAACCAACATTTGAGATGGGTATGAAATACTCAAGAGATTGTATCATTCATTTAGGCTCATTTATAAAAACCGCAATTACAGAAGCAGCAGTTACAATGGCCAGTTTTTCAGAAAGTCGCCTGTTGCATTTAGTGAAGTATCAGCTGTGGCAAAACAACATTGCAACTTCAGGCATGAGAAGCACTACTGACAGTTAACTATATTTTACAATTCAGTCTCATTTTTTATTTAATGTCAGTATACAGAGGACAACCCCGGTAAGTTGTAACGTCAAGTATTTAGTAGGGTTCTTCAGCTGAAACAGTGACATAAAATGCTAAAAAATAAGCAGTATGAAACAAACATGATTTTTAAAAATTATAAATATATGAACAATACTTATTAAAGCTTCATTATTATTGCAACAGTCAATTTAGTTTAACAATTTATGTTAGAAAGGCTCTTATGAAATTTATTTAAATTGCCAAGAAATCAGATGGACGTTTATAAAGAAAATACATATGAATTTACTGTTGATTTTCACTATATCATTACAATTTTGTACAGTATAACCTAACGTGTCAGTGTTAACAAATTCATGTATACAGATTTCATAAATGCAGGGAAAAATCTTGCTTTTAAACTTTATACAAGTTATGTGACAATAAATTAGCTGGTTTTCTTTCTTTCAACATAATGCAGACCAGCAGTTATTCTTTAGTAGCTTTAAAGTGATGGAAGGGAAACATACATGGTCTGTTCAAGTACATTACTTAGTTCCAAAAAATCAAGCATTTCTGAAATGTTTTAGCATGACTCTTTTCTTTCTAATTTGGATAACCACATGGAGGCAATTACTCTTTTTTGGCTTCACAGAAGGAACTGGCTAATTTTTGACTGGGCATCATTAACTCATATTAATTCATCCCAATAATTATGTATAACAATTTTTCAAGGAATCCCCAGACCTTTTTTAAATCATTAAATCTAGCATTACGCCAATCATAGCTAGCACTTTCCACAGCATTTTACATTTCCATTCAATAAAACCATTTTGACAATGAAAATTTAGCTTCAAATGCAATTTATCCCACTCCAATATAGCATCACAAAATATCTGTACAATATTTTAGCACAGAACTGAGTTAAATAATGATGCTGTACTACAGTTGCTGCTTATTGGAAAATGTTCTACAATTTAGATCTATTTTTTTTCTTGTACAACATGGTTCAAATAAATGTTGTAAATTTAATGTGGATTTTATTATACAAATTGGTAACACATTTACTCTGCCAGGGTATATGCTGCCAGTTCATTCAATTCAACCTTTATGGTTAGTCAAATCATACTAAGAATATGCAAAGATAAATAGCTGCAAGTTTCCTGAAAATTACAAGTGATTAATAATCACGTTGGATAAAATATGTCAATGAAGGCAATACCTGATAGAAATCTAGGTGTGACTAGCATCACAAAAGAAACCCAAAACTTTCTTGCTGTCTCTACCAGACTAACAAGCAAGGAATTGGTCAAAAGATTCATGAGCATCTTAACTTTCTTAGTGATGCAACCAATGTTTTTTACAAAGCATTACTGAGAAACTTTCATGCCAGTAGAATAGGCAGCTTTCCCATAAATCATCAGAGTTCTAAAATGTTGCTTTTATGTGCAACATGACTTTACTGTGTGTTTTTATTGAACACAATATGTTACATTTTAACATGTGTCTAAACTGTATTTTGAAAAAGAAAGGATGCGAGGAAGCTCAAAACATGCGAATGCAGAGTAAGAAAACCTGAGGCTGTAGTGTCAATCTTCTTACTTCAATCGGACAGTGTTTCTTTCTAACCTATGGGTTCCTAATACTGAAATCATAATTACGGTAGATACTTCAGCAAAGGCAGAGAGCAGCCAGACCAAAGCAGTTTATTCTAATGAATAAATATTCTAACCTGTTCAGCTATCCTTGCTGCACCAATCTGGCAAAGGGGAGGGGGAGGGGGCATAAAAGGCTGGCTCAGTAGCAATGAAAATTCAAATTGCAAAATTGGTTGAGTCTTTTTCCTCAACCTGGAGGTTTGTGACCCTTTTATCCAACTGAAATCTTCTGACAAAGGCAGAAAACAATTTTAGCAGCAGAAAATAGATGAGTGGAAACTATATGCTAGGATCATTGTGAACAAATAACAGTGCAGGAATACAGCAGCTTTAAAGACTTTAAAATGAAGCTAAAGGGAGTAAACCTAGAATAAGATAAATGTAGGCAGTGTTTAACCCGGGGGAAGAAATATGTTACCATTGTTTTGAAGATTAATTAAGTAGGCATAGAGTTTAATTAAGTGCTCTCCTATAAAACAAAAAGCAAGGTTTCTGTTACAATGACCACCCTGGCCAGAACCCTGTAAACATATCACCTACGGTAATTTGCTAGTTTAGGCCAGCTAAGTAAGCTCACCAACTGCAAAATAAAGAATAACAACAACAGCAATAAGAAACCCATCCTAAGTAAACGCATCCTAAATAAAATGGCATTTACAACAGTGTGCAATATTAGTTTTCAGAGACCTCATGAATACTATCAGCATGAAACTTACCTTAAAGATTTCTGCATTTGCCAAATATAGAAATCCTAGCTTTTGATACTGCATACTCTATCTCTGAAATATTTGAAATGTCCTCCAAATTAAACTGTTGCTATATGCTAATTAGTTCACTTCAGCTCCTTTAAGAATCTCAACCTAATAAAAATGGAAGCAACCTAAGAGCCAGTGTTATAAATTACTTTGGAATCTCTGGTACGTTAAACAGAGGGGCAATAATTTCCAATTTCATCAACACACATCTGCAAAATCACTATCAGCTTTCTTTGGCCCCTGCATAGACTAAGATGCAAATTATCTTTACGGAAATGAATGAAGTGTGAGATTTTATCCTTGTAATTTGTTTCTCTCACCCACATGGAAATAATGTCACATTTTTAGATTGTCTATCCAAGATAAGGCATACAGGAAAGACCACATATCAGAGCATGTTTGTTGAGAATTTAACGAATAAAATTTTATTACACATTACAGAGCAATAATGAAACTGTAAGTCCCAATAGGCTTTGATTTCTATTGGAAGAACTCTACTTGCAACAATTTTCTGAAGTCTGTTCACTCCAGGAACTGACAACTGTCAAGTACTTCATGGCTTATTCTCTGGAAGATGTTTTAAAAGCACCCCATGCTACATCTCTAAAAAAAAAAGTCAACCATCAGCCATTGGGGGAATCGTTTTCTCTAGCTTGCCCAATAACAAATGAGATTGTGCTAGTTCTGATTCTAGCTCCAGCTCTATTGTGTTGGACTATATAACAAAAGATTCCCCCAAAGCTTTATACGTGGCTATATAAGGAATCATAGTTTGTGGAGGCTGAGCCCAGGATGGCCAAGTGAGTGCACAGAAATCACCTCAAGTTTTTTTTTTAAACTTAGCTACAGCCTTCAAATTGCCAATAAAGATTGAAGCCAACCTTTATCAGCGTAAAGTGCTAAAAAATTTAAATAGCTAATTTTGTTAAATATGAAATAAAAGATTACCACTGCCAGATTTAAGCCTATGGATTTAATGAACAATGCTTGAGTTAAAAATTCTGTTAACATGAAAATAATCTGAAGCAACAAGGAAAATTATGGGATGGGGATACATTCTGCTAAGGGGCTTTTGTGATCTTACACACAAAAATACTTGAAGAAGTTGATATTAAAAGTCAAGAATATTAGAATGCATATTTAATATCAGTTTATTCAAATTTTAAATCGAAACACTATAAATTATCCTGATCACTGTAGAATTAAAAACCCATCACTATGAATACTTTCAAAAAAGGTGAGAATATATTGTTTATTGACTCCTATCAGTTAACTATTTGAAATTCAGCTGTCCAAAATGTCACACTGGATCAAATTACAGCCAAGATAAGCTATATTCCTGAATGCCCTTGCAACTTTACCCTCAGTAATTTAGATTTGTTTCAATTATGTACATATAAAAATAGTTTTGAAAATATAAGAAACCTATCACTGACACTTTGGATACACAACACATCTCTGGCTGGAAGGCAACTGTATTTCAAAAGGACTTCACCTAGGCCAGACACTTCAAATTGTTCAGAAATACGGCATGCAGTATCCAAAAGTATGGCTCTGAGGAAATAATTTTTACATTAAGCGTAAAGATTGTTTATATTCAACATTCACTTATGTTTTGAGAAAAAAAACTACCTATTCAAGTTCTATTTCTTTGATGCAGCATTAAGGATTAAAACTTACCACTTTACCAGGCCTTGCCCATGTGCAAATAAATCCCTCCTGACAAGCAGTGACTATACAGTCTTCAAGAAAAATTAACACAGTCAGTCTTTCATGTGCTATCTTTTTACAGATAAGAGGCTCTAACAAAGGAACCTCTTCCATTCTGGGGCACAGAGGCGTTCCCAAAGTTTTTGCTGGGTCTGTTTTGGTTTTAGTAACTAGATTCAGTTTGTCACTGCTTTTACTAGATATATGTCCCATACTATGATTTCGCTTATGATCTTTTTCATGGTGTTTTTCCTTCCGGTCATGTAATGATAAGGTTGCAAACTTACTAACACCAGAGGCAATGGCACCATCCATGACACTGCTTTTGCTGCCAGAATTGGAAACTGCAGAATGTGGAAGGCTATTGGAACGTGGAAGAGGAGGTGGTACAGAGTTTCCAGGTGTTGTGATGCTATTTCCATTACTTCCTGGGTTAGCTCCACCACTTCCTGTGGGAGGACTTGTGGCAGTCATGACATTTGTATGTGTCCTTGCTCTTGAGAGGGGCTGGTGTGGGAAGAGGATGTCTTCTGTTAGGTCCCATAAACATAGCTGTGTGTCCTGACCAACTGAGCCAAACCTATACGTTACGCTTACTGGGCGACTCTCTGTAGAGTTCCTTTTTGATAATCTTGACTGCGTGCTATTTGCTCGATCTCGTCCAAAATGGAGGAGGTCTTGGAAGTCCTCGTCGCTGCCGCTGAATTCCATTGGATCGTTTTCTTCTACACTGGTTGTATATGGATCAAAGGCCACAACACTGACCCATGATTTGTGCCCATGGCCTCTAGCTATCACTCGACAGTCCACAAAAGACCAGACAGTCACCAAATCATCCTCTCCACCTGTTACAATATATTTTCCATCTGGGCTCCAACATGCACACAGCAGTCCTCCGAAGTAGCTTTTCATTGTACCATGCAACTCAACTGAATCAAAGTTAAATACACGAAGAAAGCCATCCTGACTTACACATGCCAAGAATTTTCCATCTGGAGAAAAACCAAATTCATTTAGGGCACCTTCACCTACTGTCCATTTAAGTAAAGGATTTCGTGTAGATTTACTTTTGCACGTATGAACTGCAAAACTTTCTCCTTGTTTAAGTAGCTGATAGTGTGGAGCTGTGGTACCACAGTTGTGTTCCACATTATATAAGTACATATTGCCACTGGAATGAGCTACCAGGAAGAGACTTTCTGAACCAGGCACCCATTTTACACAAGTTACTCTGGACTTGTCTATTAGTCTCTGAAAAATAAAAGAAAAATATAGTTATCACAGTTCTGCATTGTTTATGTAATATTAATTCTTTGTCAAAAATACATATTTCTTCTTGAAGACAACTAACTCATTATGACTTTGAATGGTATTAAAAGTTAAGTTAAAAGAATATCTTTCTTATAAATATGAAATAAGAATATAATAATCACCCAGATTTGTCATTAACATTTTTAGTATAAAATCAGGTTCAGAAAATTACACATATTCCAAAGAAAAAATACTAATCTACTAAATTCTGACTTAGATGTGGGGGTATTTTTATCTGAAATGAAATTTTAGACACTAAAGCATCTGTCCCCTCCTCTCACTCCCTTCATTTTGAATCTATGTGCTAGATTTTCTAATATTTTTAAACTATTACAGTATTCAATTCATTATTCATTTCAAGCCATATAAGTGTTAACTATTTTTAAAGGCAGCTAAAAATAACAAAATTGCTTCTTTCTCCTGGTTTTAACCGGGATATAAATTTCATACATGTATTCTGGAGCTCTTAACAAAGAGGTGTCATAGTGGACAACCCATCAGGATGCTACTATCTACTTATAAAAGCTAAATAAGTTTATTCTCATTCTGTGAAAGCAACAAAGCCTTCTTCCATGGAAAAAAAATCCCAAAATTCACTGAAGCAATGCTCTGAAGTTGTACAAAATTACAATATTGCCTAACACTTCAGCTTTAAGATCTCTTTATCAAGTAA
Source organism: Pseudoxenodon macrops (assembly GCA_032467955.1). NCBI lineage: Eukaryota > Metazoa > Chordata > Lepidosauria > Squamata > Pseudoxenodontidae > Pseudoxenodon > Pseudoxenodon macrops. The sequence goes on along the minus strand of JANHFT010004339.1, from coordinate 45,250 downwards.
GATGTCTGAAGAATAAAGTGATGAATTAAAAGTAAAAGTAAAGAATTGGGAAACATATCCTCATGATATTTTCTCATCATAGTTGAGATAGAAAATTGTAATTATAATCAAAAGTCTGTAACTCTGAAGCTCCCCATTATACCTAACGATGTAAATTAATATAATTACATTTCCAAAATCATCCACCCATCATTTTAATTGTAACCAACTTCTCTTATAAAAAGGTTTTGAAATTAAAAATCCTGAAATGATTTCATACAACTTAAACTGGCCCCAATAAAAGTACTGCCTCAATGCATTTAGAATTATTCAAATTATGATATAGTTGGATTAATTTATTATGATATAGTTGGATTAATTTATATAGCTGTTGTAATATTTAGAGAAGCATAAAATAGAATAATTCCATCTCAGCATTTTTTTCGTCAATTATTTTGAATTTAGAATAGACTGCATGAGAATGTTGTGTTTTATTGTACAACTGGAGCTAAATGGGCTATATTTATAAATGAGTAAATAGGTGACAAAAATGCTCGTTTCTCTTCATCAGGAGCTACAATTTTTGGTGCTGATTGTGAATTAAAGGAAAAGCTGTACTGAAACATTTGGGAAGATAAACTGATATACAAACTGCAAGAGTCCCTGCTTAAATTGTTACGAATAAAAGATAAAATCAGTGAATAAAAAATGGTGATAGAGGGGGGAAGAGGGTGTTTAAACAAAATTGTATGGGTTTTTGTGCTATGAAAGTTAGTATAACTTGTAATTTCTCAGAAAGCGTACATTGATTTTCATCCTTTCAATTTCTATGTTGCTTTTTATAGAATGAAAAAATTGATTATTTTAGTTGTTCACAATTTTGAGAAAAAAGTAGCATCTTGGATTCTAATCTCACTGAAAGATTATTTCCTACGTATATATAAGATATATTTCCTATTATTTCCTCTAAAAAGCTTCCTAAGGAACCAAATAAAAAAGAAACCAAAATCTTTCCTCTATCCCAATGATGGCTAACCTTTTTGCCATCGCGTGCCAAAAGCGGGAGGAGGGTTGTGCACACGCGTGCCCACACCCATAATGCAATGCCCTCCCCCACATACATGCGTGCACAACCACCCCCGTGCATGCGCACATACCTCACTCCCGTTGGCCTGTTTGCCTGGGGAGGGCAAAAACGGGCTCCCCCTGTCCTCTGGAAGGACAAAAATCAGCTGGCCAGCGCGTGCATACACGCTGGAGCTGACATAGGGCAACACCTCGTGTGCCCTCAGATATGGCTCCACCTGCCACCTATGGTACGCCTGCCATATGTTTGCCATCATGGCTCTATCCTTTCCTTTCACAAAACTATGTGAGATGACTTTCCCTTCTCTTCTCCACTCAGTGCAAACTTCCTCCCCCCAGCTTATACCCTATCTGTTTTGATGGATTTGTAATAATTGAGAAATTGGATGAGAATTGTCTGTCAACAGATTACCTTTCACTGACAGGATGCCATAGCTAAACAACCATCTAATAGCTACACCTACGCTATTTTTATCTACACAAATATACATGAAAAACGTTCATGCAAGGCTCATTTTTCATAGCATTAAAACAAGCAAAAAAGTTCCTAAAAACACTCATTCGTGCAAGCTTTCTCCATGTATCTATTTTATTATTATTATTTAGTCTGCAATAGATTTATAACCATGATTACAAACTATCGTAGCAAATTCAATGAAGCATATGGAATGCTAATTAAAACTGGGGAACAATACAGCTTTAAGACAGAGGAATAATTGTCCCTGGTATAAAACTGACTACAATCAAGGTGCAGTATACCCTTATCTACCTTAGCATAGTACTGTTGCATTTTTCATTGTAAGGATAGGAAGTTGGAGGAATGGCTGGAAGAAAAAGCCAATATATCCATTTTGCAATAGTACTATAAATATACACTGTCGTATTCAATATTCACTAGGGCAAATTTCCAAGTAAAAAATAATTATGTCACACATGAAGAAAATGTTATAAAGAATGCAGGCACATTTGCATGCACCAAGATTAACATTCACTTACTTCTTCGTTAAATAACTTGCTAGTTTCTTTTTTAATAGGATCTATTAGCTGCACCTGTCCTGCAGAGAAGCCCACTAGAAGAGAAACACTTTCTGCTGTGGCTGTTAAGTGATTGAAGTCATGACATGTAGGTTGCGTTCCTTTGTATATTCTTTTATCTATTGGTTTACTCAAATCAGCAGCCTGCAAGAAAGATTGAAATTGGGATTAGCAATGATTAATACTTCATCCTAAAATGCTAACTCTTGGCTAAGAAAAAGCAAATCAACTATTTATAGCCACCAAGGCAGATTTAAAAAGCAGAACTTTTTGAGAAACCAGCCTTGTCCTTATTCAACGATGTATTAAGATTTGCGTATAATTGTGTATAATTAGGGTTTACTGTTTTCTTAACTCTCATCAGGGAGTTGATGTATTTCTGCCACAAACTGTTAATAGTCAAGTTCATACTATCTGCATTTTGCAGATGAAACACACATTCATAAAAATATGTACACAGATTATGCATATAAAGTACAAGGGGGTAACTCTATTCTTTATAATATTTTTCACTATAAATACGAACAATGAACTTTTTACCACACCTTTAAGCATTTGCTACTGAATCTAGATGACAAATGAAATTCCTGGCAGATGGTCAGGTTTGATTAACCAATTAAAGCAAACATTTCAAGAACTAATTAAAACTCTGTATTGGGTGGGGCATCAGTAAATTTCCCACTATGGCAGATGCATTGGAACAGATTCTCAATTATTACAGTGCAGAAAAAAATCTTTTGGATATAGGAGATACAATCCTCAGTATCCACTATAAATCTACTAAATTTTTTTGTAACTATTTTATTTTTAAAACATAATGATACATCTTAACTCCATATTGACAGTTTAATATAGATAAACATATATATGTGACTCTACCCTTGTTTAAGGACAGAGGAAGGATGAAGAAGGAAATTACAGGTGAATTTATTGCTAAGGGCTATGTGGATAGCTACAAAGCCTAGGAAAGCATTCATTGAACACTGAACATAAGAAGCATTGGGGCAAATCCAGGTATGCTCTCAAATGTTAGAATAACATTTGTTAGAGTTAGAATGAGTCTCCTCATTAAGCAAAAGGAAAGTGCACATAAAAGTCATAATCTGCTCAGATAAAAGTTCTAGATCACGGGTGTCAAACTCGCAACAACACATTGTTATTGTGGGCTACAAGCTCCTGAATTGCAATTACATGACCATGAGGACATTGGAACAACTAGAACTCTGAGGACTCCTCATTCAATGCCATGGTAACTTCAAAGAGTGGTCCCTAAATGAGGACTACCTGTATATACTTCAATGTTGCTTCAAGTAAGTACTAATAGTATTGCAAATTCTTTTTGAAAAGTGAGGATCAGATAATTCCCCTGTCTCTCTCTCTTATTATATATCCAACCCAACATCTGAAATACACACACAAATTCCCTGCTCATGCCTATGAGTGATATGTGTTTTCCTCAATCTCGGGTCCACTACCAGAGGCCTCAGAGTTTGAGGGTTCTCTGTGGTCTCTTAGCTCCCCGGCATTGCACTCTTCTGGACAGAGAGCTCTGACATCATTCCTGGGTTCTGTTGGAGCCACTCTCCCAGCTTAGTAGTCACAGCCCCAAATGTTCCTACCACCACTGGGACCACTTTGACCTTTTTACTTTACACATCCTCTTCAATTCTTCCTTCAGGCCTTGGTCCTTCTCCATACTCCTCCTTCCTGATGTTGTTGTTATCCTCCCATAGGCGGTCGACTTAGTCTTTTTGCCCGCAGGTGGGAGGATATCACATCGGACGCATGGGTCCGGGAGACCCTTTCCACCGGTCTCTCGCTGGAGCTGCTTGTATTATTTTCTCCCTTCTTGCCAAATTTCATTCGCCTTTTAGGGCCTCCTCCACATTGCTATTGCTTTTTCTTTCTGTTTATCTCCCAATGAGCAAATTAGCCAGTATTCTGCAGCAAGCAATCACTCCATGGTCCATGCCCTCTGGAGAGCCACAATGATCCCAGAATGTACAATGTCTTGACTGACCATCTTTGCCATCCCATACAAAGGATGGCCATAAACAAGTGATATTTTGAAACAAAAATTTCTCTTTTCTTTTTGTAAAACACCTTTTTTTCTCAATTGGTATTTCTTTGCTTGCTTGCTTCTGTCCTCACGAACTTGATGACTCTTCTTAACCAGTATGGGTGTACATGTGCACTGGGAGGCATGGATTGGGTAGCATAGGATCATATCAAAATGGGGTGAGAGAATTAACATGGTGTAGTTACTAACATTCTGAGCTGCTGTCCAATGGCCTCATTAAAACATATTAGGGGAAATTTTGGGAATTTTCCCCCTGAAGATCTAACCTAATTGGCTCATTTTTAAATTCCTTTTGCAAGCTCCCCCTCCACTACAAATCTGATTCCATTCTGTTGAACTTTCAGATAATTATCATCTCAGTGAGGTGACAAAGTCCCCATTTCCTTTACATAATTTAATTTCTCATATTCTATTGGTTGAAAGAGAATGATAATGAGAACATGCACATATTTCTACAGTTATGAAGATCTGAAGAATTTATTTCTGGTTCTGTATCACAGCAGTGGGCTGTAAAGAAGATCTCATTTGGGAATCTTTTAATGATGTTCTTATAGCTGTGAATGAGATAGTCAAGCAATGCAAATGATGTGGCAAAAATGTAGGTCTTGGTTGCCTGAATGAAGCTATTATGAATATTGCGTCTGCTTTGAAGGTGTTAAAAGAAGCATGTCTGAACATGCAAGTTGGATGTTGATAAATATTCTTATAACATTAATTATGTTCTTTTTCTTAAGAAGGTCTCTAGTCTTTGGTCATAACGTTCAATCATAGTTTCTCAAGTTACCACTAGAATTGTCTTGTATGAAGTATATGTTATTAGATTATGGCAATTAATTCAGTTAGCTGTCAGATATTTATTTTACTCTTACAATTCTCTCCGTGGATGTAATTAGTCACAGACAGTAAGTACACTAACTGCATTAACCCTATGAATTATGTGAATCAATCCTCAAAATACAAAATCTTGATGCTTTCCATATGTATCATCTTCTGTATCATCAGCATCTACCATTTCAAAAGTATTTTATAGCGGTTTTCAAGTAAGGACTGGTACATAACCCATAGCTCTATGTACCAAAAGAAACTCTTGTTGAAATAGGTATAAAGGACTTCATAAAAAACACCAGCAAAAATAAAACTGATAAAAATGCTTGGCTTTATTTATGCAATAAACTCTTTCTGTTTTGAATGAAAACATAGATTTCGCCAATATAATTTAATCAGGTTTGACCAGGATAGAATCTAGCCCAATGGCCCCAAATCTTTTGGGCACCAGGAACCAGTTCTGTGGAGAGAGGATTTTCCACAGACCAGAGGGGGCGTGGTTTCATGTGCTGCCTGCATCCTGCAGATTGGACTTCCCTTGTTCGCACGGACTGGTTTCTAGCATGCCGGGGACTAGTGGCGGGGATCCCTGGTCTAGCCAACACATCTGATATTGTAAGGGAATGTTATTGGATGAAAAATATCAGGAAGATTCAGGTGTGTAAAAATAATCTAGACTGGAAAAATGTAACCCTTGGTACCAGCTGGCTAGAGCATTATTAATCCATGACAGGACAGTCTACTAAAAACAGCTAAAATGAACACACTGCTTATTATTTACAAACAGTAGAAATCAGCCATAATAATGAAATGTCTATGTAAGTTTTCTCAAATAATATTGTAAACGTACCCATGTAATGAAGAAATTTAGGAGAAAATAAAACTTACCAAACTCACAGCATATGGTTGCAATATTCATTTAATATATCTCCCAACAAAAGACTTTAGTGTTCAAAACAAGGAAGGCCAATGTAATATATACTGCAACATATTTTCACAATAAATACTGTGCAACAGCTGCGCTGAAGAAAGCAAGGGGAACCAAATTAATTTCCCCACAAGATATCTGGAACATATTAATGGACGGTTTGAAGCAGTCTGTTAAGGACTGCTTACTGTGACAGCAATTTGTGAACAAAATAATAAAGAAATAAGGACCAAAGTTCTTTTATGGGGCTAAAGAAAAAATCACATATATTAAAGTCTATTTTTATTATGTTGAATAAAATGCAGAGAAATAACAAATTCATTGAAATTGAAAGGAACTTACTGTAGTAAATAGAAACAGACAAGCTAAAATAATAGAGTAAGTACGCATTGGACTAAAATAATTTTCTAGCCAATATTTTCAATAGTACCAGGATACCATATTTTTCGGAGTATAAGACGTACTCCCCCCCCCCATAAAAGATGGTGGAAATGTTGGTGTGTCTTATACACCGAATACAGCCTTTTTTGGCCTTCTGAAGCCCCGCCCCATGCATCCCATTTTTGCAAAAAATAGGGTATGCAGAGGGTTTGGGAGGCCTGCAAAGTGCTCCTGGTGGCTGGGGATTTTCACAAAAATGGGGACTTTTTTATCCTCCCCCAGCCACCAGGAGCATTCTGCAGGCCTCCCAAACCTTCTATGCACCCTGTTTTTGAGAAAAACAGATGAAAAATGGGGTGCGCAGAGGGTTTGGGAGGTCTGCAGAGTGCTTCTGGGGGCTGGAGGAGGGCAAAAACACCCCTGTTTTTGTGAAAATAGTGAATAATTCATAGTATAATCAAATATATTTGAATCAAATCCATACTGGTAAAAACTGCCGCAGGAACTCTTTTCTCCACAGAATCATTATAACTCCTCCACTGAGAACACTACATACAAGAGAAAGCTGCATTATTGTCTCCAGGGAGTATTGCTGTTTTCACAGAAGAAGAATCCAGTTCTTTGCATTTGTAAAGTTTGATAGTTCTACTACAATTTTTCTGTTAACCCAGGTAGTTGTCAAAGCATGAACAATGCAATCATGTGGGCAGAAATGTATTTAATCTGCTTGCTCAGAAGAGAAATATCTGTAATTTTGGAACTGGAAAGAATTCTTTCCCGGACGTTAGTGGGTTTGCTCTTAGAATAGAAACTGTTCTTCATCCAAAACTGGAACTTTTTAAGAGATTGGACAACCATTTGTCTGAAATAGTATAGGGGTTTCTGCCTGAAACTAGAAGACCTCCAAGGTCCCTTCCAACTCTGTTATTCTGTTAATAAGCAAAAATAGAGTAGCAGAAGAGAGCTGATAGTAACAAACTATACATTTCTTTATTTAAATGCTCTAAATTAATACATTGAAATCTATTTTAGACAGATTATGTTTTCATAAAAGTAGTCCCTATGGATTTTACTCCATTTTCGTTGCCAACTATAGGGAGAGCTACTCTTCTCTGTTTCAAGGTCATTGAGCCAATGCTGTCCGAAGACATTTCTGTGGTCATGTGGCCAGTGTGATGTCATGGAGCGCTGTTACCTTTCCATTGAAGTGGGAATGTTTTCAGACTGCCAGGTTGGCAGAAGCTGGGACAAGGATCGGAGCTCATCTTCGTTGCATGACACTCAGGTCTCAAACCTATGCTGCCAACTTTCCAGCCAATAAGTCCATCATCTTAACCGCTGAGCCACTGTACTGCCCCTAGTATATTTTCATAATTTATGTAAATTTTAAAGCATTATAATTCAGACATCTTTACAACAAAACCATCCCCTCTTTTTAAACAGTATCTGAATATTTATTTAAGGCATAGTTCCAAATATGATGAATATTTTTTAACACAACTTTATGTTGCCAAAAGGTGTATAACTTTATCATAATCTAAAAAACATTCATTCAATCTGCATACCGCCACTGTCTAATACATTACATCAACTTTTATCCTCTGTTTTATATTGTTCAGATACAACTATACACAATGCAGCATGTAATTGTGCTACATGAATGCATAAAGGTCTTCATTCTTTTGTTTGGTACAAAAATCTGTAAAGCTATTACAACTGATTTGTTTTTCTCTTTGATATATTTTGTTGACCAACCAGTATTAAAACTTAAACTTCTCCAACTGAACACACTTGCCATTACAGAAAACATCACATCAGGAACAATTTATTAAAAGCATCTGTCTCTAAATTCACTCTTTAATGTAAATTCAAGCTACAATCAATGGTAAGGGCTTTTCTTACAGATAATCTTTCTCTTGTCAGACTAGCTGGATTTGAGAAAAAAGTAAACACTATGCATAGTTATGAATTTTACAAAACTTACAAGACTTTTAATGAATCTTACAAAAACATCAAAAGCAGTCTCAAGATGAAGATATTGAAGATAAGAGTAACAGCAGGAATATAATGCTTCAACTACTTGCTCAGATCCTCAATCAACCCCATTCTTGAACAAGCTTTAAAGAGAGAAGACTATATTGGAGGAAAGTTAGCTGCCAGAATAATTAGACATTTCTACTATCCCAATATTGATTTTTATTTTTAAAGCTGTATTTCAGCCCTTAAATTGCTAAGGTTTGTTTCTCAAGTGGAAATATCTAAATATATTGAAAATAAGTACTTATATATTCTGTCATGCATAAAAAATTAATGAAATTTCAGAGAGCTAACATTTTTTATAATTATGTGAATTCAATATAACAGAAATAACGAACCTATTCAAATATTACAACTACAGCTTCAAACAGATGGCAAATATTTTAAAATGCTTGGTAATATGATTCAATCAATGTGGAAGACCACACTTTTTTTCACTCTAGCCAATAATGGCAATTAAATATAGGAGAATTGTGAATACTGCTTGAGCTCCTACAAGATATAATTGCAATAAAATTCAGTGTACAAGAATCTGTTTCCAAGGGTTTATGCTGTCAAATAATGTGCTCATTAGATAAATTGCGGCTGCGCGGGTAATTGTGGGAGCAACTCGATGCTCCCATATAACACCCCTCCTGCGCGAGCTGCACTGGCTTCCGGTGGTCTTCCGGGTGCAATTCAAGGTGTTGGTGGC